>KN887394.1:35135-45531 GCA_000934455.1 Apostichopus parvimensis | reverse complement strand
GGGGGCGGCATGGGGGAGGAGGGGAGAGGTTGGTTACTCACCCCTTTACATTAATATATTTATGTAGTGCTGTCCAGTTTAGAGTGTGCTGTCCATTTGAGAGGGTGTGGTGTCCAGTTTAGAGGGTGAGCTGTCTAGTTGAGAGGGTGTGCCGTCCAATTGAGAGGGTTTGCTGTCCAATTGAGAGGGTGTGTGGTCCAGTTTAGAGGGTGTGATGTCCAGTTGAGAGGGTGTGCTGTCCAATTGAGAGGGTATGCTGTCCAATTGAGAGGGTATGCTGTCCAATTGAGAGGGTGTGGTGTCCAGTTTAGAGTGTATGCTGTCCAATTGAGAGGGTGTGCTGTCCAATTGAGAGGGTGTGCTGTCCAATTGAGAGTGTGCTGTCCAGTTGAGAGTGTATACTGTCCAATTGAGAGGGCGTGGTGTCCAATTGAGAGGGCGTGGTGTCCAATTGAGAGGGTGTGGTGTCCAGTTGAGAGGGCGTGCTGTCCAGTTTAGAGGGTGTGCTGTCCAATTGAGAGTGTATGCTGTCCAATTGAGAAGGTGTGGTGTCCAATTGAGAGTGTATGCTGTCCAATTGAGAGGGTGTGCTGTCAAGTTTAGAGGGTGTGCTGTCCATTTGAGAGTGTATGCTGTCCAATTGAGAGGGCGTGGTGTCCAATTGAGAGGGCGTGGTGTCCAATTGAGAGGGCGTGGTGTCCAATTGAGAGGGCGTGGTGTCCAGTTGAGAGGGCGTGCTGTCCAGTTTAGAGGGTGTGGTGTCCAATTGAGAGTGTATACTGTCCAATTGAGAAGGTGTGGTGTCATGTTGAGAGGGTGTGGTGTCCAGTTAAGAGGGTGTGGTGTCATGTTGAGAGGGTGTGTTATTCAGGACTAAACTGTGAAAAAAATCAATTGACTTCCTCTAGGTTTGAAACTTTTCTTGTGGATAGAAATATTTTCAACATCAGCTTTATATAATGATTGATGTGAAGCATTAGAGATCAAACTGGATTTGATTTCGGCGTGCAGCTTTTTCCACTCTTTTTTACAATTCTTTTTTTTGATATCGCCATTTCAGGATAAACGACGTGGACACGGTGGAGAAGCTGAAGGACATCTATCTGCATTTCCTGCTGTACTACGGCCGTGACATACCAAAGATGCAAGCCATGCTGAACAAGAAAGAGAAAAAGAAAAAGACCATCAAGGTCATCCGGAAAGTCAAAGTCAAGAAACCAAAGGAGAAACCGGTGACGGAGGATGGAGAAGAGAAGGAGGAAGGGGAGGAGGACGATGATGAGGAGGAGGAGGAAGAGGAGGTAGAAGAAGAAGTCGAGGAGGAGGTGGAAGTCGACGACGATGAGAACGAGACCAGCGGCACCACGCAGGACATCAAGCAAGCCAATAGAAATACCATGTACGGGCTATGTTCAGAGGCAGGTCTGGGTAAGTGCAAGGAATCAAAAAAAAAATTTTTTCCTGGTTTCGAAATATCAAAATTTTGCTCCTTTATCCAATTTAGGACAAAAATGTTAAACGGGATATTGTGGTGGCCGAAGTTGATTTATGGAAATTTGTCTTTTCTCTGCTCGGGATAACTGCACCCACATAGCATCTAGTATGGACATGATGTACATTTTTTCACCTTTGGTGGGAATGTTTTCCCAACGCTAAAAAAAAATTCCCAAAATGTACAAAGGTAAAGTGTTTTGATTGGCCTGTTTTAAGGGAAACAGTCACACAAATGCTAGATGTTCAACATGGAACTCCTTACAGTACAGTGCGGTTGCTGTAGTGGTCTTGGTCCTATTCTTTATGCCTAATTTTAGGGAGGCAACAAAATAGAAACTGCCAAATTGTATTATTATTGATTGTATAGTGAATACATGTCAGTACTCACAGAGATGTCTGAGTCAAACAGGAGATGTATCTGTTAGTCTTTATTCCTAAAATGAAACACTAAAAATGGACTTCATATTTCACGTTAAATTGAAAGGTTTGTTTACTTTCCTCTTTCAGATGGTCTTGCCAAGAAGTACGGTCTCACACCAGAGCAGTTTGGAGAGAATTTAAGAGACAATTACCAGCGATACGATCCCGAGCAGCTCCCCGTGGAGCCAAAGACCGCAGCCGCAGATTACATCACAAGGTAAAAACCTCGGATGGCCAGTTATCTCAGGCTCTTCATCATCTGAGAGCCCATCCATATCTAGCATATCTAGCATATCTATCTGGTTGCACATAGCAGAATGTCAAGTTTGCCAAAAAAAATGGTCAAATTGTTACGCAGATGCGAAAGATTTGGAAAGCTTCTTCTTGTACCCGGTATATTATTGTTTCAGTAATTTATTTGTTTGCGTGATCGATTATTATTATTATTATTATGATGATTAATGAGAGTATTATGGAAAAATTTACACCCTGTGTTTACTGTCAGTGTCTGTATGCACCACTGTCATTGTTAGCATGCTGCAGCTTTTGTGTTACGACTTTATAGATATTTCTCAGCAGAAACAGTCATACTTTCTCATACCAATATCTAAGATTTGTTATGGTCACTAAAAGAGTGCCTTCTATATCTCATTGATAATCTTACTATATTAAAATATTTACTTATATTTTTTTGATATTACCGGATCGTGTTAACTTTTAATACAGTTATACGTCTTTGAAAGAGCAGGGAAATAATTCAACTACTCATGTTCTTTTGTGTTCTCAGTAAATTTGACTCCGAGGAAGTAGTCTTGAGAGCGTCTAGATATATGGTGGCCTTACAGCTCGCCCACGACCCTATGGTCAGACAGTGTGTTCGCACGACTTACTACGAACGCGCCAAAATTTCCGTGAAGCCAACGAAGAAGGGATTCAAGGCAAATAATTTTTTTAGGGATTTATGATTCTATGTCAGGGATGTGCCCACCCTGGGCGGCCCCGCCAAGCACTAAAAATTACCGCCCAGCACTGTCTTAAAAATTGTGAATCCCGCCCAGCACTATTTTCATCTAAAATCCCGTCATTCCTAACAATATATTTCACAAAAAATTTTTTAAATTGTTAGCAAAACTAGTGTATGTGCTTAAAAAGCTACACAAGTGCCAGGATTTGGCATCTGAGCACCTTAAAAAATTGAAAAATTTCACAAAGGGGAGGGGACACCTCCTCCCCCTTAGACCCCTCCCCCAGGACGGCGATCAGTATACCCGGCACTCAGGAAATCCTGGGCACATCCCTGCTATGTATATATTGTTTTTTAATTAGGGATGTGGTGACCCCTTAAGATAAGCCTAGGCACCCTTCGAATCATGATCCAGTGGAATGGTGCTTGATCTAGCCCCTTGTGAAACCTTTTACGGTAACCCCAATACTCAATAGACGTTCCGGACAATCACGTTTACCCGACTGCATGATTTACTAATGAAATTGTACTTGATTTACTGAATAGAAAAACATACACATCCCTCTGAAATTTCTCACCCTGATTTTATGCAGCTGAAATACTAAGTTGCTTAAGTTACATGTATGTGTGGTTTCTATATTTCTTTTTGTTTTAATAACGGGAAAATTGATGAACACTATCCCTGCTACGCAATTAAACTACCTCATGTTTTAATCGACGAACCTCGTCATGTAAAAATAGTCGGTACTGATTTTTCATTTTTTGTCTTCGTCGTTGTCTTGTTTCATGACAGGAAATTGATGAGAACCATCCCTGCTACACCATGAAGTACTTGCTGAACAAACAAGTCAAAGATCTTTACCTCGATCAGTTTCTGAAACTAACTCAAGCGGAGGAAGAGGGGCTCCTGAAGATGAAGATGTCCCTAGACATGGACGTCAGGCACAAGTGAGTGATGACATTAAAAAGTGAAATAAAGATGATACAGAGAGCGTGGTGGCCAACTGGCTAAGGCGTCGGACTAGTGATCCTAGGATTGCTGGTTCGATTCCTGCCTAGTTCATTACGTTGTGTCCTTGGGCAAGATGCTTTATCTCACTTGCCTCTCTCCACCCAGGGGTTAAATGGGTACCTGTGAGGTAACTTGTCATTGGGCGCAGTATATAACTGCTGCCGACTGGGAGGGATTGTCTCTGGGACAGGTTATCATTGACCAGGGGTAAAGTAACGTCTGTTAAGAGATTTGAGACCTATCGCTGGTATAAAGCGCTATATTAAAAAGCAAATATTAAATATTATACTCTAGTTACATTAAAGATCTCTCTGCTTTGCCGTAGACGACCTCTTTTGGGTCGTCATCGTCGTTAAACCGGCCACCGGTATCAGTCTATCTTCGTCTCTGTCGTCATCTCTGATATTCCTTCTGTCGGTGATGGTAACGGCTTGGATGCTTAATATGAATTTGAACTATTTAAAGGCATTGAAGACTCGCCACAAACCGCGTGCCACGCTCTGAAAAAGTTAACTTTCCGTTGCTTGCAAGTGAAGTTTTTTTCTTGTCGCTAAAAAATGCAGACAGTAATGAAACATGATACCTTGTTATCTTTAGCTGGACCTGAGATGTCCATCGCTGTATTGTTTGTACACTGTGCTGTGGGTATTGACCGTAGCTGTATGTATTGACTGTACACTAGTGTCTAGTTACCGACGGTAGCAAGCTGTGTGTGTATTTTCTGGGATCGATGGTGGTGCCTAACACTTCTGTTACACCTCATTTGAAACTAGGTCAGATTACCGGCATAAGACGTTTCTTTGTGCGTGAGTCTTCACACCCTTTAAAGAAAACTAAATTTGTCCTCTTCTCCGCAGCGATACCTTTGGTTCCCATACCTACCTGGAGGAGATTCGACAGCTGTATTACAGAGACGAGTTCAGTCACCACGTACAACTGTGGAACAACGAAAGAGGGAAGGCACTGGAGGCAGCATTTGAGAAGATACTGTACCCAGGGTTTGCAAAGGAACTGAGAGCCAAACTGATTGAGGAGGCTAAAGTTGGCATCACAAGGGTATGATTTGATATTTTCAGTCTTACACTTAAAGAAGAAATAACCAAGAAAGTTGTGTGGTTCTAGTAAATCATGCAGTTTCCAAAGTTGGCTAACAGGCTGAATGTAAGGTTGAAACGTCACCAACCTCACCCCACCCACCCACCCCACCCCCAAGAAAATGCTAGTAAATCAAATGACGGTCATCCTGGTTCAAGCTTCTCGTGGTATTTTATTGGCAACCTCAAAGTATTTTTGTCCCACTACAGTTTTTTAACTGCCAAATTTAATACTCTTCAGTGTTGGGAAATATAAGGTTTGTTTAATAACGTTTGGGTAACTTTTAGCAACGTTTTAGCTGAAAGTCCGAGACACCAATGAACCAATGAACAAGGAACTTTTCTATAAAAAGGGTTGATGTCGTCATTTTTCAATAAACTATACGCAAGACTCATCGGTTCTAACGAACGTAATTATCTTGATCCGTGCCACCTCAGAGTCACAGGTTGTTGATTCATTAAGAGTTTTTTTTTGGGGGGGGGGATGATATCTGTACTAGTTCAAAGATCATAGGCGCATTTACATGGCCACCAAGTATATACATCAAACTATGTCGGTCTCTCTCACAGAACTGCTCTCGTCAGCTGTTCAACTGGTTGAAGGTCGCCCCCTATCAAGCAGACCAGCAGATGGACTACGATGATGACGACGACGATGACTATGAGAGTGGGCGTTCTGGTCTCCGAGTGTTTGCAGTCGCTCATCCATCAGATCTGTAAGTTTTGATTCAACTTTGTGCCTTTTTTCATTATTATTATTATGATCTACCAGATTTATATCGCGCTCTTTTCATACTTAAGCATGTTCAAGAGCGCCGCTTTACAATGACGACAAAATGACAAAACCCACAAAAATATGAATATGAAGAATGAAATGGACGCAGCTTAAATATTAATATAAAAACATATATATACTAAGGAATAATTCTTCCTTCTCATCGGATCCGTTCCATCTCAACACCTCTTTTTTTTGCCATTGTGATGTCTTCAGTGTTCTCAGACTGTAAACATGATAACTTCTTCAGGCATCGACTGTTTTTTATTCTCTCTTTACCTCCGAAGTGATTCTGCGACATTTGGCGTAATCGTGGACGGCAAGGGTGAAGTGAGCGAGTTCATCCGTCTTCCTCACTTCTTGAGAAGAAGCCGCAGCTGGTCGGAGAGAGACAGAGATCTCAAGCTGGCCGACATCGAAAGTCTGAAGGTGTTTCTCACCGAGAAGAGACCTCATGTAGTCGCCGTGGCAGCCGAATCCAGGTAATTTGTTTAAGGACGGTTGCCATGCGAGCTGAACTCCTGGAAAAAATGATACCATATCATTTGAATAGAATTGTTTATAGTGTTGGCTTTTCAAGCATCCGCCGATTCCAGAGATGGATTGGCCTGGCGGCCTACCGGCTTGGAACAGTTGATCCGCTTCTTCCAGGGTATTTGTGGTCTGAAAAAAGGGCTACTTTCATCCAAGGATCCAAAAGGCGCCACGATGTGCCACCCCTCTTTAATGCCCAGTGCCACTAATTGGATTATTGACCCAATATCAGTTTATGCTCCAATCTGTCCTGGCCTTATTTCTTTGCCGGCCACATTTTGCCCATTAATATGCTCGGCTCCAGTCGCAAATAATAGAACATTATCTCATTCTTTGTGATATGGTTTTGTAAATATTGTTTTCCAATATTGCTGAGAAATTCTTATTTCATCTCATTTTTTTTCAAAAATTTGCAAATGTTTTTCAACTACGAACTTAAACCTTTGTCCTTTTTTTTTGGGTATGAATATTTGTATCTCATCGACTTTGTACGATTTGAGGGAACCGTCTACCTAAGTTTAGGAAACAGGTTGCTTAAAACATTCTTTGAAAACCTGCCTGAAATCTATGCTTGATAACTTTTAAACCAATTGATACATGATTTCCAAATGTTCTGAGGAAGGAAGTATGGATGGGAAGAGGGGCTTTATATCATGAAATAAAAATACCATTCTGGCAATTCTTAAAAGTCCATATTTTGTCACAGAATCACTCAGGGTTGTTTCTCTCGCAGCGGATAAAGAGTAGTTCATTTCAGTTCCTCGTCGATGAATTACCGTCACACTTCTTCTCTCGCTTGATCCTGTTTTTTTGTTCTTCTGTTCACCCGGGCAGGCAAACGTTAGACGTTATCGAAGACATCAAACGCTGTATCTCTGAATTGGAGACCGAACAGCAGATGGCTCCCATCAACGTCGAACTGGTCGACAGTAACGTCGCAAACATTTATGCCAACAGTAAAACTGCCGAGGTAGGTCAAAAAGCAATCTCCTTATCTTACTATTTTTGGGGGAAGGGGGGTGGTTTAGATTTTTTGATGATTGAAGAGTGCAAGTAATTTGCTTCAGCTCCTACCCTTCACCCCACCACCCCCTCTTCCCTCACAACACCACCCCTCTCCCCACCACCTCCATTAAATTAATTGTTCAACAATGTCGTATATATTGGTGACCCTATTCCTGCTGAAATGTTCTCAGCACCCCATCACTATCCTCCACCCTAAATTTTGTACAACAATTGGGTTAACATGTTCAAAAGGCTGTATATTAAAATATTTCAAAGATAATTTTGATTGGTCACCTTCATATGTAATGACTGTATTACTTTTATTTATTAATGATATTTATTTAACTTTCCGTATATTAAAATATTTCAAAGAGTTCAGTTAGGCTGTGAATACAAAAAAGAAGCAGCAATGATAATTTTGATTGGTCACCTTCATATGTGATGACTGTATTACTTTTCTTTATTAATGATATTTATTTAACTTTCCGTATATTAAAATATTTCAAAGAGTTCAGTTAGGCCGTTTATACAAAAAGCAGCAAGAATTATAGTTTTGATTGGTCACCTTCATATGTAATGACTGTATTACTTATTTTTTTTAACTTTCTGTCACTAATGTTATATATGATTTGTAGACTGTGGTGTTTGTATGGCAGTCTGGAGTTTGCTCCACTATTGCTCTAGGCATTCTTCCAATGAGCAACTTAGACCTTTACATTTTTTGAGGTGAATGCCCTACTGGTGTTAAATAACAAAACAACAGTGATAATAGGATTCTTATTGATTTATGTGTATTTTTCTTTCTTTCTCCCCCCCCCCCCAAGTCTGAGTTTTTGGAGTTTCCGACCTGCCTACGTAAAGCAATTTCAATTGGCAGGCGACTGCAGGACCCTCTCCAGGAGTTTGCCCGTCTCTGTAACGTGGATGAAGATGTTCTCTGCATTCGTTTCCATCCTCTCCAGGTAAACCACTCGCAAAGGAAACCCCTAGATTGTTGGGTTGATTTAGTCATTAGTACCCTGGTATTTCAAAGTGCGGGTGGCAACCCTCTTTAGGGTCGAGGTCATTCGTACCCTGGTATACAAAGTGCGGGTGGCAACCCATCTCTAGGGTCGACAAAATATTTTGGAGGTTTGTGCCCAAAAAAAATCAAAGTTGAAAAAATTAAATTGCTGATACTTGTTGAAGAAGTTTGAACTTTAATTATTTCAAAAGTTACAGAATATAACACAATTTTACAAATTTCTTAAAACTAGGAGGATGCCACCACTCACCCCCATCCCAAAGGCCAAGATGATGATGATGGTGAAAACTTGGGTCACCCAGCAAAACATTTTGAATACCATTTGGATCGATTGATTGATAGATATATTGATCTGTTTTGTTGATAGATAGATTGATTGATTCCATAAGTTAATAAATTGATTGTTGACGCTCCTCAATTTATTACATGAAACTGCAAGGTACTAAAATTAACCTATAATTGTGACCCTGCCCACAGTTTTTGTATTACTCGCATAGACAGAAACGCTTCTTGATTCCAACTATTTGATTTTATTATTATTATTATTATTATGATTATTTGTTTCTTTGAAACAGGATCTTATCTCACAAGAAATGCTGAATGAGCATCTGTACCAAGAGTTCATCTACAGAGCTAACGAGGTAGGAGTGGACATCAACCAGGCTCTAGCACATGGTCATGTGTCATCATTGATACAGTTCATCTGTGGATTGGGAGCTAGGAAGGGAGAAGCCCTCTTAAGGGTTAGTGTTCTTTAGATCCCCCTCCCCCCACCCCCCTCGCACACCTTTGACCATTTTTGTTTTATCAGATGTCTTACAAAGCAGACAAAATGTCACCAATGTAAACATTTGGAGGAGTTCTTTGTTTTCCGGTAACTCTGGTTATGTTCTACTAGTCCAGTGCTTTTCAGATTTTCCCAACTGGGTGAAATAGTGGTTCCTCCTTCCCCTTTCCCCCTCCCCAATTATTTCTACAAAAACATACCATATCTTTTATTCACATGCTGTACTGGCGAACATTACGTTTCAATCAATGTTCACGTTATCTGTTTCGATCCACTCTACAATACACAAAATAAAATGTTCATCGTTATCTGTAATCCTTGGATATGGATCAAGAACAGTAGGCTACGAGTGTTCAGATCAACGATTAATGGGACCCTTGCTAGCACTATAGAAATAGTCTGCTCCTGAAAGTGGATTCCCTCACTTTTTAGAGCCACTCCCCCCCCTCCCCTCATTCCCCCTTTTCATTCCAAGACTTTTCGGTTCCCGCTGGGGGTCCATGCTGAGAAGCACTGCACTTAGTGGGTCCCATTCTGCCTTCATATGAATGACAATGTACAAAAGATGGAACATAACAGCTGCCTCTGAAGGCTTAATATAAATACCGGTCAGCAAAATGCTGCTGCCAACTTTGAGATAAACATAAAGACTGTGATTGAGAAAAAGTTATCTCTTTTGGGGATGAATGATATAAACTTGAACTAACAAAACTTTTGTTTCAAAATGTTTATGCCGATTGCTCATTGTCATTTCGCACGGGTAGTGGAGGAGAGGGTTACGTTTGTGGAGGTGTCCGACTACAGCGGTGTGTTCCGCAAACGTGAGGGTAGCCATCTGTACTGATTTCTGCAAGAACGTTAATATGTGCGTAGTCGTATGCGCTTGTATGACTGCTGCAGTATTTTAATAACCTTTGATCGTCATTTCTTCACAGACTCTCAAACAGCAGAATATGCACTTAGAAAACAGAAACCAATTAGTCATGGGATGTCAGCTCGGTCCAACCGTCTTCATCAACTGCGCCGGCTTCATTAAGATTGATACCACCTCGGTAGGGGACAGGTAAGATGAAATGAAACATTACATGTTTAATACAGTTTGAGATATTATGAGTAGTGATGAGTGGGAGAGTGGTGTTACCCACCACCTCGGTAGGGGACAGGTAAGATGTAATGAAACATTACATGTTTAATACAGTTTGAGATATTATGAGTAGTGATGAGTGGGAGAGTGGTGTTCCCCACCACCTCGGTAGGGGACAGGTAAGATGTAATGAAACATTACAT
>KN887394.1:0-30873 GCA_000934455.1 Apostichopus parvimensis | reverse complement strand
TTTCCCTTCTAGTCTGTTTACATGCTAGTCTGTGTTGCTTGTAGTCTAGGTTGTATCTTTTCCTCCTAGTCTGTGTACATGCTAGTTTGTGTAACTTCTTGTGAACATTCCTGAGTTCATTTTAGACTGTTCTTTTTAGATTGTTCTTTATAGTCTGTGCTATGTAGCCTGCCCATTTAGTCTGTGTACTTTCAAGTGTGTGCAAACCTAGTTTTGGTACATTCAGCGATGTATGCGATCCTTTCTTCTGTGTGTACATTTTGTTCTGTGTACATGCCAGTCTGCATATAATTTCCAGTCTGTGCACCTTCTAATATCTAATCTAGTCGTTTTTCGTGGATTTCTAGACTGTTTTCTTTGATGCATTCTACTCTGGCCTGTTCACATTCCGATTGGTGTTGTGTTATTCTAGTCTGGATATATAATAATAATAATACATAATTTTTATATAGCGCCAAACAAATTATGAAATAATTCTCGTAGCGCTTAACATAATAATAACCATTATAACATATATACTTTGGTGAAAAGATACGTTTTGAGAGCTGATTTGAAACCGTTCACAGTATTGCACATTTTTTACATGTTCTGGAAGTGAGTTCCACAGGCACGGTGCACTGGATGCGAACGTTCTCAAGCCGTAAGTCTGTGTTTTTACTCTAGGGATGAGTAACATCAGCGATGAATTAGAGCGAAGTGCTAGTCTGTGTATGTATTGTCTAGTTTGTTTGCTTGACATTTACATTCTAATACATTTGTTTAACCTTTATGACTTATTTTTGGACAACTGCCAACTGTAACTGCTTTTTTCCCCCTTACCTTCCAGGTGTGGAGTCATTTTGACGGGGACAAGTGCCCCGGTCAAGCCATGGGGGTCAGAGTTCGTCTCGACAACGGTCTGTCTGGATTCATTCCAACCAAGTTTTTGAGTGACAAGAAGGTCAACAACCCAGAGGAGAGAGTCCAGGTAATATAAATATGAAAATATCCCTAATGCATATTCATTAATTTTCTTCATTGAAGTCAGAGAAGTATGCCAAAATTCTGGGCAAATTACCAATGATGCAGTTTTCATTTCAGTCATTTATTTCCAGTATAAATAATAAAAAAAAATATTCATGAAAAAGAGTCAGATGATGACATTATCATTTTCTCATTTTAAAATTTGGAGTGTGCACCACAACTGTTGTTACCAATTATTAAATATGCAACGCTTTTACTTTAACAAAGATGTTCAAATTGATTTTTCCCTGTGGCAAGGTGGAATATTTTAAGACTTGCAGTAAATGCCACATTGTTTGCCTGTAATAATATCCTTTATGTTATATCTTGTATATGTATAATAAGTTTTAATGTGAGATCTTTTGATATGGTATCCTGTTAATGATATCGTTGTTTCTCCTCCATCTGTGCAGCCTCAACAGACCCTCCATGCCAGGGTTGCTCGCATCGATATTGAACGGTTTCAGGTGGATTTGACCTGCAAGTCATCAGACCTGAGGGATGAGAGAGGAGAGTGGACACCTCCTAAAGATACTTACTACGACCACGAGACAGCAGATAGCGAGAAGAGGCAGGAAGATGAACAGAAGGAGAAACAGTCCAAATCAAGTATGTCCTCCTCTTCCACCTTCCCGTCCTCATCTTCCTCTCCTATCTTCCTCTCCTATCTTTCTCTATTATCTTCCTCTCCTCACCTTCCTCTCCTCATCTTCCCCTCTTTTCATTCCTTCTTATCATCCCCTCCTATCTTCCCCTCGTATCTTCCTCTCCTCATATTTCTCTCCTCATCTTCCGCTCCTCATCTTCTCTCTTATCTTCCCTGCCTCATCTTCCCCTCCTATCTTCCTCTCCTCATTTTCCCCTCCTCATCTTCCCCTCCTCATCTTTATATCCTCATATTCCTTCTTTTCCCTTCATATCCCTTTTTGACTTCCATTTGGAGTTAGATGAGCTCTGTGGTTAACTTCACGTAAAGTGATAATGAAAAAGATCTTAGGATATTCAGATAGATAGAGAGAGAGGGTAGAATGCCAGGTTATCTGGTATAAAATGGGTTATTAATGTAACTTGGCTATTAGAGTAAAAGTGTGTTGGAAGCTCATTGTATGGACACTAATATGATATAGATGGGGGATATTGAGACATTCTGCTTGTTTTGCGTGATAACTTATTATGTGGCGTAAATGGCAGGAATAAATGAATAGCAGAAAACTGACGGACACTTTTCCACTACTGATGTTAGTGCAGATAGCACACTGCTGTTATGTATCATATATTATTATATACATTTCCCTGTAATACATAAGGTTTATTGTTTCAGTATGATATGTAAATATTACTTCCTTTTCATATCTAGCTTACCTGAAGAGAGTCATAATCCATCCTTCATTCCACAATATCACCTTTAAACAAGCTGAAACCATGATGGAGGGAGCTGAAGTTGGAGAAGTCATAATCAGGCCCAGCAGTAAGGTTAGTAACCTTAAAGCAATTGTCTTCCACTTCTCATCATATTTAGTGGAATAAGCACTTCTGTCTCCCTTACCCCCCCCCCTCTGTTTCCTCCAAGGATTGTTTTATACAGAGAGAGTCCAGGCATCCAACCTGCAGACACTATAATCTCCTGTTTGCATCCATACTGTTATATGATGTCGTATAATGACAGTTTATATTCCTAACGTGGGGATCTCATTCATGAAAACAGCATGTATTTACCACATGTTTGATTTTTCTCAGAAGCATCTATTTAGTATCGTGTGTATGATTTTCTCATGACAGGGTCCTGATCACCTCACTGCCACGTGGAAGGTTGACGATGGCGTATACCAACACATAGATGTTAATGAGAAAGGCAAGGATAAGGTCTTCAACCTGGGCAAGTCTCTCCATATCAACGATGAAGTAAGCTTTTTTTAAATTTTATAGATAGTCCTGGAGGGTACTGTTACAGAAAAAGACTTGCTCTTCTTCTTCTTCTTCACACATTTCAAAATTTTAGACAATGCTCATATGGTAAGCAAGGACAAACAGAAGTGAAAGAAAGGCAAAAAGCAATTTGTTTATTTTGAAGTGTAGTTTAGAAATCTACTTTCATCAGAGGAATGAAGGAGAGAGAAAGAAAGAAAAGGGAACAAACTGAAATAAGCTGAAATAGAATGTACAGGCAAAGCATTACCAATGCCCTGTAGAACAATCAAAATCTTTACAATGCTCTGTTAAATGATCGAAATCTTGACAATGCCCTGTAGAATGATGGACATCTTTACAGTTCTGTTGTGAGAGGGTTATCACAAACAATCAACCTGTGCCCTTCCTCTCCCCTCAACATAAAGAGAAATGTAAGAAAAAGGGTAGACTTTGTACGAATGTCCGAACAATGTGGAGGATTAATGATCCCAAAGATCCTTTTCTGATCCTGTTATCAGAGAGTTAACCAGAGAAGCTTTCACCACGTAAATAAAAGTCTCAACAGAAAATCTATGACATTTCTCTGCAGGAATACGAAGATCTCGATGAAATCATTGCTCGACACATTCAGCCTATGGCAGCTTTCGTCAGAGACGTCCAGCAGCATAAATACTACAGGGAATTGGATGGAGGTGGGAAAGAGGCGATGAACAAAATCTTATCGGGAGAGAAGAAGGGCCATCCATCCCGGATACCTTACTTCATGAGCTTCGTGAAGGAGTACCCTGGCAAGTTCTTGCTGTCCTACCAGCCACGAAGCAAACCCAAGCACGAATATGTGACGGTGACGCCGGAAGGATTCCGTTACCGGGGTCAGATGCACAGCTCCATCAACGCCCTCCATCGATGGTTCAAGGAACACTTCAGGGAACCCATACCAGGTCAGTTGAATGGTTCTATATGGGAGAGGGGGGTCACTTTAGGGAACCCATACCAGGTCAGTTGAATGGTTCTATACGGGAGAGGGGGGTCACTTCAGGGAACCCATACCAGGTCAGTTGAATGGTTCTATACGGGAGAGGGGGTTTGTGCTTTTAGTACACACAGATAGGTATTATTCAAGGTATCAGTGGTAATCCAAATAAGTTGGCCATTGAAGCTTGGAAGAACTCACAGAAACACATCTTATTACCTTACAGATGATTTTATTTTGGGGGGGGTGGGGGTGGGGGGTTCTCAGAAATTAATTTCCTCATATCACAGAATTATTAATAACAAAACGTAAAAGATGATATTTCCAGACATATCTCATGATCAAGGGTTTGCCTAAGTTAATTCACATGTACAATGATGCTGGTTACCCTTTCTTCATTGCCGATGACCACTCCTAAGTTACCTAGGTCTTAGAAATTGACCTCACTTCCCCTCTTCTTTGCAGGTGTCTCATATACCCCTACTAGTACTCATCGCACACCGATGTCTGTCCGAGCGGATGGCACACCTGTGGCCTGGGGAGGTAAGTACCTGTTATGCACATGATAAGCCTTTACTTCCCCTCCTCATCTTCCCCTCTTATCTTCCCTGCCTCATTTCCTCTCCTCTCCTAAAAATGGTCTCAGATCTAGACCTTCAGATAGCTCAAACCAAGCTAGATTTTGGTATCATGGTGGTGAGTTGCATTAATTTTGACTTGTGAATTAGTATCTGAAAGGGTGTAAAGACAATGAAGTAAATATGTGGTCAAAGAAAATGAGGTCAGGGTTTGTAACTTATAAGTATATAAAGTTAAAGAGGTGACAACAAAAATGAGATTTTTGATGTAAAGAATTTAAGGTAATATCTGTAAGGGTAAAGACAATGAAGTAAATGTGAGGTCAAGATTGTGTGGTAAGGATTTCAAGGTAATATATATATAAGGGCAAAAACTAGAAGAAGGTAAGATTGTAAGGGTAAGGAATATAAGGTAGTAACTGTAAGTTAAAGACTATGAAGTAATGTGAAATAAAGACATGCAAATGGTGAGGATTTTATTGAGGTAATAGCTCTATGAAAGGTAAAAAAACTGAAGTAAGGTAAGGTATAGCATCTGAGATTGTATTGTAAAGTAATATATATATATAAATGGTAAAGATTGAGTAGTATGTGAGGTTAAGATTGTGAGATATTGGTCATAAGGTAATATATGTAAGGTTAAGACCGTGTAGTAACGTACAATAAAAGGGTTGTGAGGTAAGGGTTATAATGTGGATACTTACAGGACAGGTAATTGATAGGTAATATTTGTAAGCTTAATAGTTCATAATAGTTATAATGCCAGTATAATGTATTCTTTATTTGATTTTGTATTTTTTTTCCAGCAACACCTCTCATTCAGAAGACTGGAACCACTTTCACCGGTGTGTATGCCACGCCCAACATGCTTTCCCACACCCCACGCCAGACTCCAGGCACACCATCGATCAATGCCGCAGCGGCCGCCGCCCGATTCAGCTCCTTTGCTGGCGGCAACTCCTATCCTTACACCACTCCACAGATGCTGACACCGCAGTACGGTGTTCAGACACCACAGGCCAATAGAACCCCTCAGATCAACCCAGCCAGAACACCATCCCACAGCCGGACCCCTCAGTACCCTACCACCCCCCGGCAGAACCAGTCGGGACCTAACTGGCGATCAACTCCATCGACAGCCCAACAGGTCGTCAACGCTATGCAGATGTCTCAACGGACACCTCAACAAGGGTGAGTGAGTGAGAGAGATGCCCTTTGGGACAGAATGCGAACTGAAAATGGGATTTTGTAGGGCTTTTCTAATTTTAATGCATTTGTATAAATTCAGTGGGTTATTTGCTACTTGTGTAGAAAAAATTGGATTTTAATATGTAAAATTATATGAGTGAGGAGGCAGTGGAAGGAGATATAGAAATCAGGGAGAAGTGTTCCGACTGTCCATCCATCTATCTCTAAGTTGAAAATTACTCCCTGCTCCTCCCTTATTTGACGTTACACTTCTATTCTTCCTACAGAAGTGCGAGGGCCACTCCTACTGCCGCTTCTGTGGACTGGGCCCAGCAGGCAGCCCAGTGGGCCAAAAGACGACAAGCTGGCAAAAGTCCATCGATTGGGCGCAGTCCTGCCTATGCACAGAGTCCTCACATTGGTGGTCGTGGCAGCGTAGCGGCTTCACCCATGCCCGAGCCTAGTCCCATGGTACTTGCCACCCCTGCTTCAACCGGCCACGGGGACGCTACCCCATTGATAGACGAAAGCTGAATATCATTACAGAAGTTCGCTTCTATTTGAAAGGATGAAAAGTCATCGATGCGGCGGAAAAAATGGATTGAAAAAGTAGTCTTATTGTGGAGTTGTATTGCAAAGCATAGGTCAACCCCGGTAACTAAGGATGATAAGTTGGCAAACTATGTGACAAAAACTTGAAAAGATCATTTGAAACTGTTAAACTTTCAACGATATCTGTCCATCTGGTCTGATACTAAAACGGTCACTCAATTAAAAAGTTGATGAAATGGTACAATTTCTCTGTAACATTGTTAATATAAAAAATCACCTCTTGAGGGATTAGCCTCTTCGAGAACTCTACCCGAGTTTTGTTGTTATGGCTTACATGAGAGAACTCCTGCATATCCAGGGCAGTGTGCCCTAAACATGCCCTAGTGTGCCCTAAGTGTGCCCAAACATGTGTGCCCACAACATGTGTGCCCACACATGTGTGGGCCCATGTGTGTGCCCAAACACATGTGTGCCCACATACACACAAACACATGTGTGCCCACAACAGGTGTGCCCACACATGTGTGCCCTAAACATGAACTACTTGAAAATTTGCATTTTGAATAAAGCTCTAAATTTCATTGATGCAATATAAAATCTTTTAAAATCCAGAAAGTATGATGTCTTCATGTACAGCTGGTTAGAGGGCAGCCTATCTGTTGTGCATTTGAAATTTTGACAGTGTGGTTGACGTTTCCTGTTGCACGTACCAGTCACTCCCCGAGGGTTACGACTTGAGATGATGTTGTTAGTTTATTCGATTTATCATTTTTCAACAGATGTTCTTGGAAGCTGTCAGTATGTTTACACTGTTTTCTATTGCAGATGTTCCTGGTGATTAGACTGCTTTGCATATGAAAGAATTGGGACAGAGTCACAAGCTCATTAACTCGCATGGTTTAATCACGAGAAAATTGCAGACGAAAAAAAAATAGCTTGCGGGTGGGTGTTCTTAGGAAAAATTAGACTAGCTACTAACTTGGAAATTTCGAATATGCCGATTGAAAGTAAGAAATGAAAAAAGTATTAGGTGCCGCTTTGAGCATTATTACGGAGAAATGGCTCACATACCCTGAGAGTTATAATTTATATTCATGAAACTAAAGGAAGTTGACATTTGGGTGTATAAAACTGTATCATAATGCTCCTTTTCAATGTGGAATATGTAAACGCTTAGTTCTGGTCTGCATGTGTCAACAAAAAAAAAGAGAAATGGCTAATCTTTGCTTATTTTATGAGCTTTTTTATTTTGCAATGTGGATTTGAAAGAAAGGTCTGGAAAATGTATCACTTTTTGTGTTTTTCAGTGTAACTGGCTTCATATTGTGACTGATTAATTGATCAAGTTATGATATGACATGTTTTCTGTTGGAATGTAATTTTTTTCGCCTTGCTTAATTTCATATCTTTGTTTTAATTATGAGCTTTGATGCCAGCGATTGTTACATCTTCGTTAGTGTTTTTAGTCCGATATTGGACGATAACTTTCATTGTGCAGCAGCTATCGGGTAACAAAGAGTACAAAAAACAGACCATTTGAGAGTTTGTAATTGTGGAGCAACAACGGTGGGTGGGCGTGGGTGGAGTAAAACAAGGAAGATTTGAAATTGAAGCAATTTGCAATCAAAATTGGACACAATCTCTAGAGTCAAGACATTTTTCGTTTCTAGAATTGCACTTTGTTGCAGATCTATATGTGTGATATTAACAGAACTAACAAGTTTGATGTGTCCCGTTCAGATGGTTACATCTGTGTTTCTGACCACACCCAACGATTATGTTCATTTTTATAGCTGATAGACTGACCGATCATGAGAAATAATAATGAAGCAAGTCACTCCTGGAACAAGGAGATCATCATCGTTAAAGATGTAATAAACGTAATCATCTTTCCTTTGTGCCGTATTGAAGGTTGTGGATGATGAATGAGAGGATAAAATCAATCATTTTTGCATAGCCTATGAAGGCCGACACCAAAAGATTTAAAACATTCATGTCAGGTGGCTGTTAATTTGATCAGTGTGCTATTTCGATGAGCACTGTCTGTTCTGTCGATGAAAATGAATTCACATGACGGCATTAAAAAGTTTTTTTTTTTCCTTATCCCCCTTAATAAATGAAAATACCAGTATGAGGTTTTGTTACACAAGTTCAATATTTTATTAACAGCATTGGCAAATACCACATGTATGAAAGAACAAAGTAATGAAGAAGGACAGAGAGAGAGAGAAAAATAAAATGGAAATGTCAAGTGCCACTGGCTTTGTGATGTCATTTATAGACTTACTCAAGTCTGCTGATCGAGATATAAGAAGAAATATGAGAGAACCAGGTCTTAGAGGGGATGTGGAAGGTTATGGGTGGGAGGAGTAGACAGGGGGAATGGAGGGTACATTGTAGGGGGTAGATGGGAGGGGGAGTGTGATGGGTGGGAGGAGTAGACATGGGGAATGGAGGGTACATTGTAGGGGGTAGATGGGAGGGGGAGTGTGCCTCTATGGGAGGGGGAGTGTGCCCAGATGGGAGGGGGAGTGTGCCTAGGTGGGAGGGGGAGTGTGCCTAGATGGGGGTGAGTGGTTGCAATGTCCTTACAACAGATTTCAACTGAAACAAGGAAATTGTTGCCACTGTTGAAACGGTTAACTAGTGTTTGATGTTACTCTCGTCACACACTTGACAAACTCTTTGTGTTCTGCGGTCTAGTCTTGAAAGACAGAACTGAGTAGTTAATTTTTTTCTTTCTGTGGGGCAATAATCCAAACCCCCTCCCACAACGGGAAGTCCGTAACAACCGCTCCAGGGCTACCCCCTCCCCATTATAGGATCCTGGATCCAGCAATTTTCTGCCAACAGAAAATATATTTACAAACAGCTGTTTGGATATTACTTAGGTGTCCTCCCCCCCCAAAAAAAATAATGAGGCATACCTGTTAGATAGTTTACCGTCAATACATTTTAATCTTTAAGCCTCTGATCCTGTTTATGAAGGAATAGTTCAATATAAGAAATGATAAAAACCGCAAGTCATTTTATGTATATTCATGTTTTATTTCACCGAATTGTCCAAATGTTTTACAAAATTTTCCTCCAGAATCGACAAAACTTTCAGTATTGAAAATCAAATAAATTCTTTGTGTTGGTGAAATAAACGTATTGCATCTTATATTTTCCTTAATTCGAATACAAACTTCTTCTCCCTCCTCATCATAATACGGTGAGTAAATCTTCAGAAAATAATGACTTACTTTACAAGTTCATTTAACCTTTAGTCTGACAATTGCATTTAATAATATCAGCATCTTTCAAAATGGCAGCCTCGGAAACTGCATGATTCTCAAACATTTGTCTGTGTAAGATTAAAATACTATCTTTTAATTATTAATCAGCCTTTTTTTTCAAAGAAACAAAAGTTATTGGCAGTGTACTATTACAGTTAGCCATTGATCAAAAGTTAGGAAGAAATTGCTAGCGAAAAGAAGCTTCCCTTGTGAAGTTGGTAAAACGAAGAGACCTGAACTTTACATAAAGCAGACTTTTCAATCTTTTATATATAAATATATTGAATACAATATTTGAATACAATGATACTAAATGCCTACGATCGCATTGTACCCCTCTGTCGGGTATTAAAGGTTACTAAATGTCTTTGATTGAAAGGTGGGACACTACATCCCTCCCTCTCCTTCGAATAAAATATTAGATCTTAAAGATGGGCTGCATTGCTTTTCCTGTCAAGCTTGTGGGGGCTTATATGCAGCCATCCACGATAATGTGTGTTGAAAACGATTATACCATGCTTCCGAAATGGTCACTTTTAAGAGAACTCATTGCTAACAAGTATGTGCTTGCTTTGTAATTATCAAGTTGTTAAACCATTTAATACCAGTACAAGAAAGTTTGAGTCTTTTAAGTTATGATTTTAACTTTATTATTGGCAAATCTTCAAAGTGCTTACCACAGTTTACTGTTTGTTCCTGGGTGGGATTTAGTGTGCAAAGAAACATTATCTTTTCAGGTATGTTATATTTCCTAATGTTCCAGTATTGTTCCCACAAGATTGTGGCAGTTTCAACTTACCAATGCACCGTTTAAAATATTTGAATACTAGCATACACAAAAACAGTGCTGTCAACACAGCACCATGTGAACTTGAATTTGGAAATGTTTCAGCAACCTTTTGTGTTATGTGGTCAATAATTTCACTAAATCTGCTGAATATAAATCAGAATCAGATTGGAATATGATCCAACACATTTCTTTTTGTGCACCAAATGATGGCCGAGTGACTGAAGTATGAAAAGTGATTCTTTTCTCAACAATTTGTTGCTCACACACTTAGTATTTATACTTAATCTTCAAAAATTAATAGGAAAAATTTCAAAAAGTTTTATTTTAGGGTAAGGAAGTTTTCATGACAATATATTCCACATTGTTTCCTAAAACACAACTCCTATAACATGAATGCAACAACAAAACTCCCCAAAAATCAACAGGAAAAATTATTTTATAAAAATCTTCTAGAATAGGAAGTTTTCACAACAATAAATTCCACATTGTTACCAAAAACACATCTACTATAACATAAATGTAACAACAAACCTCTCCAAAAGTCAACAGGAAAAATTTCATAAACAATTCTTTTAGAATAGGAATTATTCGCAACAATAAGTTCCACATTGTTCCAAAAAACACATCTACTATAACATTGAATGCAACAACAAAACTCACACAGAATGTTTGTCTTGAGAACAAAGTACCAGACCACGCCGGGAAGGAACCAATCCAACCAACTTGAATGGTGGTGCGAATGGACGACATACTGTGTCGGGTGCCAATCTAACGCATATAGGTAGAGCTGTGTTGCTATGGGAACCATTCAATCAAAACATTGGCATTTATTTATATATGGAAAAATGAATACTGGCAAATTGCATTGAAGGCAACAAACATTGAAGCAGATTAAAGGGTGCAAATACAACATCCGACATTTGATAAAGATTCAAATATTTTAGCAGTGTGCTTCACGTACAGCCTCAAACAAAAATTGAGGCCCATCTTATGATTATTAAACTGACTTAAGAATATCTTAAAAGGTAAATAGAATTATACATCAAGGTGTTAATAGTTGTGCTGTTCACAATAATATAAAGGAAGAGAACTGAATACATATAACAAAGTAAACACAATCAAATAGGTTTTAATGTTAGTCCGATTTGTTTTATACAACTTTTGTACAATTGTTAAGCAATTAAGATATATTAAAAAATTTAAACATTTTTTAATATTTTTTTTTAAATGATTATCATTTATTTCTTGAAATTATTCATTCTGACAGCTCTTCAGTGTATGATTATTAGATTGAAGTATTTAGAAATGCAAAAATTTAATTTCAAATTTTTTCTTTAAATTTAAAAATAATAACTGCCTTGACAGTTAAAGACTTTTGTTGAGTTCCACTTTAATCAATCACTGAAAATATATAACGAGAAAAAATAACATTTTTCTTAAATTTGTAACCTGAGAAACTTTGAGAAATGGTTTTAAGAGCCTCCATAAAAAAATTGACTTGTGCTGCATGTGAACCGTTTGAAGAGCGCAAATCTCTCTTGCGGTAAAACTTCTTTTAATTTGAAGGATACTTGGTTTATTAAAGGTGTTTATGAGAATACATCGAAATGCAAGATGCATTTATATGAAATATTTTACCGGGCAGAATCAGATTTCTCCTTTGGTATGGCTTAGTCACTTACCCACATACCTCCCGTATTGAATACAACCGTCCAGCTGGAAAAATGAATACATTGCAGTGAAATGAGCGTTTTGCTTATCTTGCACATTCTGAAAATCTTTTTGACTTTTTACCGTCTATTTCAAAGATCTGCTGCTGATGGTGTACAGAGAATGTTCAAGTCTTGATACAGTCATGTAAATGCTGGGTTTTTTATCCTCGTTCAATTTCTCGCCACATATCTTGGACCTGGTTCCATGTTTTATGTAAATCTTCTCACTTAACAGAATTCCTCATCTCCAGATATTTCACTGAAATTAAAGGGGAAAAGAAAAATTAATAAAAAAAAAAACTTGTTTGCAACATCGTTTTATGTTGAGTGTAAAACTGGATAACAAAACAAAAGAAAACAGTTCAAATGTCAAATGGAAAGAAATTTAAGAGTAGGCTAAACCATAAAGTTAACTGTTGATTATCTGAGGTTTCCATTATCCTGATTCAGGATTAACTAGAACCCAAGCAATCTTAGTTGTATGATACTGCAACTTTACTTTGCTGTAAGTTTACACATGGTTACAGCAAATCATGAGAGAAATGCAACAAGGTTTATCAAAGCACTATTACAGTGGACCAAGTGTGACATACTCTTGGGTTTCATTGAATATATGTAATCAGGCTTCCCAAATGGAAAAGTTTATGATCCTACTAATAATGAACAAGATGATAGTAGTCACCTGAAGTGAACTTTTAAGGTGACTCTTAAAGTATGATGAGGTCAAGATGAAGTATTGCTTTGAGAATTTTGCTTTATTTTTGCAGTGCTCGCTTGTTGGGAGAACATTACACTGCTGACAAGATTGTAAACAGTGTGTTTTCTGTTGTTGTTTATCCCTTCAACTCATACAGTTCACCCTCTGGACCCTCTTCCAAAAACTACAACTCGTCTTCAACGAAATAAAATCTAAACAGAAAGACTGGAAGGCGGTTTTGTCTACTCACCTAGCTTCAAAATCTTGTTCCATTTCTTCCAGTAGTTCTGGCGCCCTCTCTAACATAAGCGTATACAGCTGATCAAGGTATTGTTTCTGTCTGTTGGCTTCTTGAACCTCTTCTTGAAAGACCTGTAGAATTTCACTCTGTGTGAACAAAAAAATGGTGATGAAAACATCAACAACAAGTCAAAATGCAATTTTTCTTTGAATACTTTTCTTTATCCATCATATCATATTTGGTGCCATTAAAAGTTGGGGACTCCCCTCCCCTCCCCCCACCCCTCCCCCCACCCCCCAATCTGTGGGGTCATTCTAGTACCTTCTGTGTGAATCGGACTATCATTTTATCAGTCAAGAGTGACCTACCTTGTTATGAGATTTAATTGCCTCCCAGAGAGGGACGTCATCATCCAGATTTTCCAAGATACTGCCGAGATCTTTTGGTTCCTTTTGATGATTCTGGTCATTCTGGTGAGACGTAAAACAAAAAGAGAAAATAATGGGTAAACAGAGAGAATAAAAAGGGTTAACAAAGGGTGAACGAACGGGTAAACAAAAGGGTATACAGAGAGTAAACAGAGAGAGAAATGAATATCAAATGTAAAAGCTGTGAGAGGGATTGAAAATCCAATCTACCTGTCAACAGGGAGAATAAATTCATCTTGGATGTCCACATAATAGATCACATGGTAGGGGATTTTGATCAGTCAAAACTTGGCAATGCTAGGAATACTTGAGAGGATTTATCATGTACAGCTCATTGTTAAAGCAATTAGATATCATAGGCTACATGTAAACATTGGCTTATTAAATCAACATATTTACATAAAATTGTACGCTTAGCGGTGTGACTTTAATATTCTCTTGATGATATTTGTTTACATGTCTTATTTCAAAACATTCGAAAATTTCAGGGACAGCTTGATCTAAATAAGTCATTTGGATTTCAACATCTGAAGTTAAACTCTGATGACAATAGTTCATTAGTCAAGCACAGACTCTGTTAATGTAACTCAAGTACTTTATAGATTTTGAGAACTCGGTAACATACAAAACTTTATTTTTTTTGGCCTGACAATCACTCATTTATGATCTCCGGTTTAATACTGTTAGGTCAAAATAAATACTGGTGTGTATTTTCACTGAAAGACCCAACGCAAAATAAACAACATGGTAGCAGTTGCTAAAAAAAAAGGGTCTTGCAAGTTTTCTAAAACTGTGTTGCACTAAACATGAAGGCCTTTAATATACATCATCAAATAACACCAATATCCATTGTGCTTGATTAGAACGTTAAAGAATGATGATACTTGCTGAGGAATATTTTAATTTGCGTTTGTTTAACTACCAAGCCGTCAAAACAAACGTCATAATCTTTACTTTGTGACGTACCATTTTCTATCTTTAGCCCCCAAAAAATATCAATTTATAAAAACTAATTGTTACTTACATTTGGAGATGAGGATTCATTCCTGGCTGTGTCCAAGGCTAATCTGAATAATAAAACATAATACATGTGAAGTGTTATATCATCGCTTCAAGGTGACTCTATTTCTTTACCCTATCCCCTCCCAAACCTCAGCAACAAAACCAAAAAAAAACAAATCCGATAATTTTTTCCACCAAAGAGTAATTTAGAAACTTTTACCAATTTTATAGGATGCTGACATCTGTAAGCACAACAGTTGACGTATAAAATCTGTCAGTCTGTCTGTATGTTTGTCTGTCTGTCTGTGGGGTTTTATTTACTGTTGGTATTCTGCTATTAACTCTGGTTTCGGTAAAAAGTCAACTCTATTATTTTGTTTCCCTTCCTGCCAAGCACAAAGAAGTCGCTGTTAAAGGGTGTGAAGACTCGCGCACAAAGAAACGTCTCATGCCTGTAATCTGACCTAGTTTCGAATGAGGTGTAACAGAAGTGTTAGACACCACCATCGATCCCAGAAAATACACACACAGCTTGCTACCGTCGGTTATTAGACACTAGTGTACAATCAGTACATACAGCTACGGTCAATACCCACAACACAGTGTACTAACGATACAGCGATGGACATCTCAGGTCCAGCTAAAGATAACAAGGTATCACGTTTCATTACTGTCTGCATTTTGTAGCCACACGACACAAAACGTCACTTGCAAGCAACGGAAAGTTAACTTTTTCAGATGGCCGCACGCGGTTTGGGGCGAGTCTTCAATGCCTTTAAAGGATACATCGTGAAAAACTTACTTCAGTTGCGTAATTTCTAACAACAAGGCTTTATTTTTAGCGTTGAGTGTGTCTATTGCGTCGTCTTCCTCCTCCTTCTCTCTGAGCAGTACCAGCTTTACTTTAGATGTGCTATTCAGTTTGGTGTTACCCTCGGCAACGGATGAGATGAACGTACTGTGGTTGTTGATTTCGATGACTCTGTGACACAATTTGGAAAAACAAGGAAGGAAATTAATACTTCCTCACAAATTAGAATCGTTGAATAATTTTAATATCGTAGTGAACGATACTTATTTCAGTCATCTTCTTTGAGCGATTTTTTCTAATGACTATATCGTCAGTTATGAGACTTTTAACGATAACAGAGCAAAAAGGCAGCCTTTGCTAGATGGTATCAATATAGAGTATAGAGATAGATTTTGCGTCTCCATGGAAACGTGTAAACACTGTGACAATAATTGTCATGCAAATTTTGAATACCATTCAAATAGAGATATAACAACAAAAATATGCTAACTAAATGCAAACAAAGGATCTTGCAAGTTTTTTAATACTGTGTTGGCAATTAAGCATATCTAGCAATATTTGTTCTATCACTTTATAGTCTCTGTGTCTCAAATACACAGGCAAAAGTGAACACCCAAAAAATGGCAAAAATTTGATAATATTTTTTTTGTTACTGTTCCTCACCTATCACCAAGTCTCATGTTGTCTTCTGGTCCACATTTACTGATGTAGATACCTTTCCTGTTCCCAGAATTCCCCAGCTCAAATTGGTAACCCTCGGCGCCAGCGTTGACTATCACGGTTACGATAACAAACTCTTTGTTCGGCGGCAAGATGGTAATCAGCGAACGACTTTCGGCCAACTCTTTTCTCTGAAATCAAAAAAAGGTGATTAAATAGTTTGAAAGGGTAAATTTAATAGGCATGTTGATTCTCAATACATTCATGAAAGCATGCATTCATTCAATCATTTCATTCATTCATCCATTCCATTGATTTATTTAGTTCATTAATGCATTCCCCATTCACCAATCCATTCCATTTATTTATTCCATACAATAATGCATGCATGCATTCATTCATTCATTTGCTCATGCATTCATTCATTCATTCATTCATTTTTGTAACACATTTACTCAGTTCCAATTAAGAGCTACACTATCATGTAACGATACTTTTTAAAATTATACAATTTAGCTGCAAAATGACACTTTTTGTAAAACTTGTCTCCAAAAGTCTAAATTCCGTGTTCTCTCTCGTCCCATGTCAAAGTGATAAACATTAACCTCTACAGCAGAAAGAGTTCACCAGATCAGTCAGACTACTAACTACCAGTAATTGCTTGCTAACCCATACTTGGCTTTATCTTCCTTGTTCAATATTCGATTCAGTGTCATAAATAACTAACTCTAGGCGACGAACAGATTTCGCAAACGAGGAATAAAAAAATTATCCGGACAACAAGCCCGAGTTTGACACTCACTTTTGCACAGGACATTTGGTAATCAGCCATGGCGACCTCCATCGTACAAAGAAGTCGAGTTTGTTCAAGTTTCAGAGCAACGAGGTTGGCCTCTTCCAGCTGTACAAGGTAACTGTCATTCCTGAAACAGAGACAAAAGAAATTTAGCTATAATCAAAAGTACAAAAGTCAAAGGGCTTCAAGAGATAAACATTTCTTGAATACCAAGTTTATTACTTCATAAAAATTACAGTGGTACTCGTTATTAATTCATAACAAGTACAAAGTGGTACTCGTTTGGCTTAGACAGGATTCAATAAACCCATATTACTTGAGCAGTCGATAGGTCTGATAGGTCTATCTTACCTACATACTGACATAACCTAACACTTTAATAAAAAATTAAAACAAGAAATATAGGATTTATATAAACATGATATCATGAGCATATATATAATATGAAAGTGAATAGAAGAAAAAAACTGACTGAAATATTTCTATGGTATGACAGTGAAATCACTTTTTATATTATAAGGTAAACCATTCTACAGTACAATCACAATATATCCACTTCTTCAAGTTGTGTTCTTGTTTGCAAATCGTCAATTTTGAAAAATTCCTTGATAACAATTAATTTCATTTAAAATAAATGGTAACTTTAAAGAGAACGATTCTTGCTGTTTGAAGCAAAGCTGACGAGATAACTTCCAACATAACACCTGTGCCAAACTTAATAATTGGGGGGGGGGGAGTCAAATCAATATCTGAAGCCAAACTTACTCGGTATCCATGTTTGGGTGAAGTGTTTCTCTTTTCAAATTGTCAATCTTAGCCTGTTTTGCTTCGACCTCTTGCGTTACGCCCTCGAGTTGAAACATCGGAGCTGCTAAATCTCTCGGCAATGAATCTGATGAGATGAAATGTTTAAGCTGTCACGCATCTGCCGTTTTCCACAACTGCTACTAATTATTGTTGGTTTTTTTATTTCCATAACAGTGCTGCACATACACATACCACTATAAATGTAAGTACATTGTGTTATTAAATGCTTGTTGCATAAAAAACACAAATAGTCTGTACAATATGGTTCAGCAAAAATGCTATTGCAAATCCAGAAATGTGGTCACATCACCTTTCCACTCAGAAGGTAGTCCATCAACTCTTAGACCCCCCCCCCGACCCTTCACGAGGACAGAGTCACCACCCACCCAGTTTTCCCAGCTCTCTTAGACTATGGACTTGACACAAAAAAAATAATAACTTAAAGTATCTCCTCCTACAAACACTCCAAAACCAGTAGATAAATTTTCCAGCATCTGCAAAACTGGAGACCGACCAAAATATTTCTGCGACCCACTTTTGGGGTTCGTGACCTATTGGTGGCAGACCTTCGCTCCATGTGACGATCGTCGCATAAAAATGTCGCACATGCACAGATCACAACATTACATACATGAGCAGTTTCCGTTATTAAATGTTAGGAGAAGATTATAAATTATTTTTATAAAAGTTGTTGCTATGACTACTTCTCTATTCATTCAGAAATCACACATCCCAATGAAATCCTACATCCAAGAAATAGTTAGGAAAAGACTATAAATTATTTTTATCAAAGTTGTTGCTATGACTACTTCTCTTTGCATGCTAGAAATCACAAATCCCAATGAAATCCTACATCCAAGAAATAGTAAGGAGAAGACTATAAATTATTTTTATCAAAGTTGTTGCTATGACTACTTCTCTTTGCATACAGAAATCACACATCCCAATTTAATCCTACATCCAAGAAATAGTAAGGAGAAGACTATAAATTATTTTTATCAAAGTTGTTGCTATGACTACTTCTCTTTGCATACAGAAATCACACATCCCAATTTAATCCTACATCCAAGAAATAGTAAGGAGAAGACTATAAATTATTTTTTTGATCAAAGTTGTTGCTATGACTACTTCTCTTTGCATACAGAAATCACACATCCCAATTTAATCCTACATCCCCCAAAAAAGTTCTCAGTACTTTTACAAGCTTCCTGTCAATAGGCCGAGTAGACAGGCCAAGTAGACAGGCAGAGTAAACAGGCCGAGTAGACAGGCAGAGTAGACAGGCCGAGTAGACAGGCAGAGTAGACAGTAGACAGGCCGAGTAGACAGGCCGAGTAGACAGGCCGAGTAGACAGGCAGAGTAGACAGGCAGAGTAGACAGGCCGAGTAGACAGGCAGAGTAGACAGGCCGAGTAGACGAGTAGACAGGCCGAGTAGACAGGCAGAGTAGACAGGCCGAGTAGAGTATACACGCTATATGATTTCTTATATTGTTACATTTTCTGACAAAAGCTTAAAATTCTTCTTCCTACAACACCAGATATCTTTCCAAATAACGACACTACATGAATTTTTCACTAATCTTCTTCCGGTTACCTAAATCAGGGTTAGCCGCTCTTCTCCGCTCCAGTAACTTCAGATTATTTTCTGTGTTCAGTCTTCTCAGTGTGACCTTTAACTTGTTGAAGACTTCTTCCATGGAATCGACCTGCAACGAGAAATATGAAACACGACTGAAAAGCACTGAAGAAAGAAATTCATTATATCTGCTCACAGTGTATAAAAGAGACCTCATTTTCTATGCATGATGCGCTCGCTACGTACCAGCCACAGATCAAAATTCGAAACAGTGATTGCATTACATAATTTTGAGATGCCCACATAACCGACCGAGACAAAACCATTTAATCATATATTTATATCAATACACTTTAGCCAAAAAACAAAAAAACACCACACTTATAAAATATACAGAATATACAGAAAAATATACAGAAAACAAAAAGAAAAAAAGTAGAGTGAATGAAATTTGGCTTGAAAACTTCTGTGACTTTGAAAGAATACTACTTACCCCTTTTAATCTTTCTTTCAGCTTTCTGTTTTCCTCTTCAAGAAGTTTCAACTTTTCATCTGTAGCATCTGCAAGTTCCTGAGACCTAGAAGGTGATCCCATCTAAATATATACATGAGATAAATTTTAAGATTTTTTTTTTTAAATTGTCAAATAACTTCTCTGGTAGTGACCAAAAAAAAATGTAAAGAATATTAACCAAGCTCCCTCACAAACTTGGATTTCCCCAAATCTGTGTTACCATCTTGATGGGGTGGGGATTGGGGTGGGGGGTTTCTAATTGCCTTGTCTGTCCCATTCATCTTTTTCAGCTGTTTCCTCTGTTTTCGGTTCATTCTGCCTCTGAAGAAGATCCTGCTACGAACGAAACATCAGGCCCTCTAAACTGTTGTATATTTATAGACACCGGCTTTTTGCAGCAGATAAACAGTTTTTTATCCGTTTTCCTTTTTGTATGGGATATTTTTGTCTAAACAAAGCGTGAAACTTAAAGCTTAGTTCCAAAACACTTCAAATTGCAACTTGACCCAAGCATTGCTTAAATTAGGATACAAGTTGTTACTTTATAGCTTGTATTCACAAAACATTTCATTTAGTTCCTGGAGGAAAATATGTGCAAAGAGGTTAAATAACTTCATTAAAAAAATATATTAACCAAATTAATAAAAACTGTTTTAACAAGTAATTAAATAATATCAACATCAGAAAAAAATATTTGAGAAGCATACAATTCAGGCTAGATAGTTTATAAAACATGTAAACGTTCCTCCCCCCCCCTCCCTTTTGCTCAAATTCTTACTTACTTTCCTGTCTGAGTTGTGTTTGACGTTGATACACCAGGATGCTGAACGTCCGATTCTTTTCTGGAGAGATTTTTCAATGGAAGCCATCTGATAAAAATAAAAATAGTAATAATCATAACATTGCGTGATTTATAACGCGCGTATATCCACCCGGAACAGTGCTCGGGGTGTGGGAGAGAAATGAAAGCAAACACGAATGAACAAAAGAATTATTGGTTAACATTCATGAATGCTGCGCATAATATGACTTTTTTAAACAAAGTGAGGGAAGCAAAACACAGAAACAAATTATAAGGAAACAGAAGAAGTTACAGAACGGATGTATTTTAAAGTTTCCTTTCAGTCTGAGATAGATTTGAAATTTAGATGCAGAAGTAACGGTTTGATTTCTTGGCAGACACGTTGTATTTTAGTCTCACTATGATAAGAAGGACTTACCTCTTTTTCCAACTGATTTAACTTCTCATCACCGACTGTGACAGCAAGCGTGTCAAATGATTGTGCTGACATCTAGTATAAAAAGATTAAATTCATTAAAATTCATCGAAATGTGTATGAATTTTTAGACTCACTCAGTGTCAACTTGCGACGAATGACAGCTGAGTAAAGACATATGGACGTGGGGGGGGGGGAGAGGGGGGGATGGAGGGGAGGAAATATGCAAAAAGGAAATTAGTCCCTGGGAGAAGTAAGTGTCTTTACCTGAATCTGACCTACCTATACTCTTTATCTTATTCAATCTATTTGATGTAGACTTATCTCGGTTCTAAGGTTAAAAACACAACGTGAAGCAGACGTAAGAAAAACACATAGCTGAGTCAATTCCTACTGTAAAGGAACATTTTGCATCTGGCCACACATCTGCAGCCAATTTTTTAAGCCATCCTTTGTTCAAACTAATGTTAGATGTTATCAAACTCTTAACAAAACCTACAAGGTCATTTTTTTTCCACTGATGAACACTATCTAGTAATGTAATATTCTTCTAATCTATCCCGACAAAGTTTTCGGCCTGCCACTTTTTCGTTGGCATTATTGAACACGTGCAAATCACCAAACAGAATCATGAAAACATTTCCCCCCCCCCCCACCTTTTCCTCTTCCTTAGTTGAAATGGAAACTTGATGAGTTTACTTATGAGTAGTGAACTCGAGTCGGTTTTACTTACAAGTAGTGAACTCGAATCGGTTTTACTTTCGAGTAGTGAACTCAAGTCGGTTTTTTCGGGATCCTGCTCCGCCTCTGCTTTGCTCTCGTTGGTTATGGCCATTAGTTCATCCTTTGATACCTTCTTACATAATACATATGCATGAGACTCCTGTTGTAGCAACAGTGTCTCTTCGTCGACGGCGTTCAGATCTGTTGAGATAGCAAGAGGACATTTCGATGATTTCCGATTACCACCGTGGGTAAACTCACCAGTCAACAGATCACGGTCTGATGACATGCGCAAATTATCTCAGGTCACAGGCCAAACACGCATATGAACAATTTTGGAATTGTTCAAGTTGCATGTTACATGTGATTAACACTACTTTAGATGATATATTTTTTCACTCATTATTAACCTTCATTTGGTGAAAAAAAATAAAATTATAAAGATGTGTTAGTTTAATCATTTGCAATCCTATTTTGAGTGATGTTTGATACGTTAGGTGGAACTAGTGCCCAGAAAACAAGATAAAATGCTACTTAAGAAAGAAAATACCCACTACATCTTAAAAGCATTTTTTATGGGGGAGGACAAAAATATTGAATTTGTTTTTGACATTTTATAAATGCACCTGGCAACACCAGAGTTACAGATGTCACCATAGCAACTGGGCTGAGATTTGTTTTTTAAATGTGACACAGTACAATGTTAACGGTGCATACCTCCTTTGCCGTCGACCTCCAGAAGACAAAAATCTTTAGCGTTAGCGTCGGACAAGCCATACTTCATTAGAGCCAGAGGAATTAGCTCGTTAGCTGGAGTAGAGAGAGACATAGCAACCAACTTGCCCTTGGGTTTCTCATCAGGAAGTTTTAGCACCAGCTGCCAAGAAAGAAGGTAACAACTTAAAATGGATGTTACAGTGGCTGAAGTTAATTGGTCAAACAAAATTTCTGGAAATTTTTAGCAGTCTTAGGTTTAAACCACCACATCTTAACAGCATCTTATATGTAAAGAAACAGGGATACAAATACCATTTGTTTATGCTCATATAGCATGTTCTCTTGAAGTTACCGTGGTTACAAGCCAAGGGATCACACAAACACACCACCACCATCCCATAGATTCCTTTTGCCTTCAGCAAAGGAATAATAATAATCCATATACTTTGGGTTGACAAAGTGCTGGTAGGCCATGCTTTGACAATCTACATTCAGTAAGTTGAGGGATGTATTCTTTGGGATGTAAATATAGCTGGGATGTATTTATATTTGGATGTATTTGAACGTATTTTGGATGTATTTATATTGGGATGTATTTATATTTGGATGTATTTATTTTGAATGTATTTGAACGTATTTTGGATGTATTTATATTTGGGATGTGTTTATATTTGGGATGTATTTATATTGGGATGTATTTGGATGTATTTTGGATGTATTTGGATGTATTTATAATTGGGATGTATTTATATTTGGATGTATTTATATTGGAATGTATTTTGGATGTATTTATATTTGGGATGTATTTATATTTGGATGTATTTATATTAGGAAGTATCTGGGATGTATATTTAGCTCACCTTAATAACCCCTCCCTGAGCAGTTCGTTGTCTCAATTCAAAATGTCCCGACAAACTCTCTCTCCAGTTCTTCCGAACTTTTAATGGACTCTCGTTGTCGTCCATTTCTCTGTCTGTCACTGGAGAGAAGGAAAAGGTGAAAAATATCATTAAAATAAACATTTCGTTATTAAACACGACGGGTAATTCTATGCCAAAATTGTGTCTTTCGTAAGTAACGTCGTGTTTGATTTATGACGCATTTGTCCATTTAACAGAATGCATTGTTTCTATTTATTGACGAGGTTGTCCGAAATCACGTTAACGAGTCATTTCTCTCGTCATCATTATGTGTCATCTAACTTGATGACAGGTTATTTTAAGTTAGTGTCGTGAAATGAATCAATATGGACTTCACATGTTTCAACATGCTCAGTATTACTTCACTTTCATTCTTCTTTTGCAAGGGCTAACATAAACACGAACAGTGAAAGAAAATTTCAAGAATAGTCAAGAGGTTTTTCAGATAACTGACAGATAACACTGAAAAATACGAAACAACACTTGACCAAAACATAAATATCTGATTTACAAGGTCGACAGAAAATGACATTTTAAACTGACCACAAGCCCCAGATAGTTTTGACAGTACAAACATAGTTGTTACGTCACAGATTCAAATTGTCCAGACAACCCAAATTACTCTAGGGCCTTTATCGCTGGGTCTTGTTTTCAAAAAAAAAGAAAAAAAATCTTCCCAGCTGTTACATATTACAAATATGAAAAAAAATCTGAGCTAATTTTCAAGAACCACATTTTGTTTCTTTACTGTATTTTCTAAATCTTGAAGTAGAGAATAATAATTTGATACGCCAAAGTACAGATCACTACTAGATGCTACATGTTTCAACAGTCATTTACCCATTAAACATGTTGACATCATTCATCCTAACTTTATCCATGATGTTCCTGACTGTCCACAGAAACAAGTTTCTCATTCTTGTCAGCTAAATATAAATTTCACTTAATTCTCGGAGCTCTCAAGTTTTTAATCAGGAACCACGGTTTGACCCGACATTTGGGAATCATGATTTGAAGCATTGACATCTATTACAGTATCAACACAATAACACAAATTCTTGTTACCGGACAAATACCCCCCCAGTCAATAACCCCCCTGACGATTACCCACCGGACAATTACCCCGGACAAATACCACTTCGGACAATCCTTGGGGGTATTTGTCCTCGGGGGTGTATGTCCGGGGGGTATATGTCCGGGAGGTATTTGTCTGGGGGTAGTTGTCCGGCAACCCAAATTCTGCATTCGAATGTCAGAAATTTTGCAATTTCCATGAATTTACATGACCAAAGTTCATTCAAGAGACATTAGCTGTTTGTTTAATAGTATACTGTGAATCTCTTTTAGGCCACTAAGAATTTGAAAAAGTGGGTTGCTCCTAATTTTTCTGACCCCCCTCCCCCCTCCCTCCCTCCATTAAAGCAAAGGCTCAATTAACATGAAGGATGCCACAATAGTTTCTTAATACCTCTGATCTTGTAAAGATATATAATACACATAATGCCCTCTGATTGGTTCTAGTCTTGCCTTCACGTTTTAGCCACTGCTTCTTATTGTGTAATATGCTATATTTGTTATACTTTTTTACCTCTGAATACTCTTTTATATCATGAGCAGTATACACAGTACCCTTTTATATCCTTTACCTAGTCATTCGAATTGTTTACATATTTATTTATTGTCTTAATCGTTTCATTGTTTTCGCTTGAGCTCCTGTTTTCATCCAATTTCCATTGTATATATTCTGTCTAATGGCTGAATAAATATCTATCTATCTATCTATCTACATGGTTTTAATGCAACAGAAAAACTGCCATCTCGTTGGAAATATGTTGATTTTTTCTTCAACAATGTTATGGCATTATCACTATTGGGCTAGTAACTACACATACTTAAACCGAACATGTTCAACAATGACATTAACACTATTGGGCTAGTAACTACACAAACTTAAACCGAACATGTTTAGATGAAAAAGATGGCAAAAATGACAACCAAAAAAGAACTGAAAAGTGAGAAGGAAGGAAAAGCTTTGTATTACCTGTACTGTGGTCTTTATCGTCAGCTACACACACCTCGGAGATACAATAAAGTCTGGGATCTTCGACCATGTTCAGGGATTCCAAACAGAGATTGATCAAATCCTTGGCTTTGTCCCTCTCTTCAATCTCCAACTTTAACCTGACCGGTTTATCCTCTGAAAAATATCAAATTCCATCAATTTTTAGACAACACTGTATGCTATTGTAGCCAGAGAAAGGATTGGGGAGGAGGGGTGGGGAAGGGGTGGGGGGAAAGGGATATACCTATCCTTCAAGTTTAAATATAAAACTTATCAGGATCCAGATGTTGTTCCTTTATTCCTTTCAATTCCAAATTCCTTTCTGGACCAAAAATGGATGATTCCATCGTCGCTATTAATTCAATTTGTTCACAAAAATACTCTCAACAATATTTTAGTAATTTCTCCTCAATGAATTTTAATTAAAAAGGAGAGCTCTTTTTGAAAGAGGTCTTATTTGTGGACAAAATACTGTCTCCAAGATATTAAGAGTGTGTGTACTTTTAACAGACAGCGAGATGGTCTTGACAGCAAACAGACTCTCTGGATACTGTCATTTCCTGTGGGCACTAATAATAAGAGTTCCAGGTTGTTATAACGGCTGCAAACCAATTGAAATAAGTCACACAACAGAGAGATACTTAACACTAACAGATACCTATAAAGAAGCTCCTGGCACATAAACTCAAAAACTCATTTCTTTTGTGACTACTGAGAGCTCTTGAATCTAAAAGTAAACTCAGGTAATAAAAGCTCTTTCCTGAGAGAGTTTCATCGCTAGAGTAACATTTACTCAATTCACGGAGTAAACGTATCAGACCTGTTTGGTCTGAGCAAACAAATCCACCGGTGATGATAATGAAATAAACAAAATCCCATCCGAGAGTTATAATGTGTATATAAGGGATAAATCTGTAAAGGGAATGTGGATGATGGTCTCAGCAAACACCAATAATTACTGGTTTAAAACATATTAAAGAATCTGAGAGAGATTATATCAGAGACGTACTGTACTGTCCAAAATTGTTTCGATCTCTCTACACTGTCACAAGCAATAAATTTCCATAGCCTTAAATCACCCGATATATACACATATCTATCTATCTACTGTATCTATCTATCTATGTATACATATACATCAATATGCATCAGGGTGAAGGTTTACACTTAAATTCCCTCGAAAGCATCGTTTTTGCCGATCAATTGTTTGGGTCGCGACCCTGTAGTTTAGAAAGTGTGGTGTGAGAGGACAAATAAACCATAGTCTTATGGAACTTAAATTAAGACATATATACAAGACCAGTGACTACAGTACTTACACTATGACATCATATGCAACTTTGGTTATACAAATACTTTTTTTTTATATCAGACACAACTGAAAAGTGTAATGTCATTTTTGCTTGCACAAATTCTGCTATATAATTTCTTTGAAATTGAATATCAGCTTCAATGGGTGTATTTGATAGCATTGTGCTATATATATATATATCGTACCATACAATAAAAGAAAATAATTAGGGAAATTCTGTAATATTACTCACTCGCTGCACCGACGTCTGTCCACACTCGGACGAGCGATGGATTCTTAGACATACCCGACAGAGCATCCCGAAGTTTGGTAAAACTCCTGTCGTGAAAAAAAAAAAGTGATGATCGTGAAAGCAGTTTCACCAAAATTTCTATCAAATGTATCACAGGATGACTACACTGCATGTGGTATTATTGCTAATTTATTTAAGAACTAAACAGGATCTTCACGAACCATTTTTGCCTTCTACAAAATAAAACAAGCTATGCAATGAATAAATACTGGACATTGGTTGTTCTTTTCATCAAACTATTTAGATATACTGAGATAAGGATGGTACATTACCGTTGTTGTGCTTGAATTTATCCACATCTCTAGCGAACTATACCACTAAATTCCTAAAACATAACCCACTGTTTACTCTCATCCCATATCATATATTCAAGGGCTCGTATTGACAGTGTGGACAGTTCCCTTAGAACAGGGGTGGGCAACCTTTCTTGAATGAATGGGGGAGATATAAGGGGTGAAAAATTGACAGGGCCGCACCTAACCAACGACCTGCTGTTGATTTCAAACCTTTGATTCCGAGGACTTTCATGCAATAGGTGTGTGTACTTAATCTGTATTCACAAAAACATAGTTGATTTTTTGCTTTTTCTTGATACATCTCACAGGCCGCAAAAAAATCACTGGCGGGCAGCATATGGCCCTCGGGCCGTAGGTTGCCCACCCCTGCCTTAGAACATACATCTGATAGATACATCATATACTGTATTCATACTGCCAGTACAAGTGCTTTGAAGCCGGACATGACAGTGCAGTACAGACAGACTGGGTAACAACATGTAAGACCCTATTGGAACTAACCTACAGCTCACAAATTCTGTTGTAGATTGTGTGTGGAACACCAATACAAAAGTATTATAGACCTTTGATACTAACGTTGTCGTCGTGCTAAACGAAGACCACTAACAAACTTCCTTATTGTCCAATGTGGTTAGCGTGCACTTTCTTTTGTCACAGACCTATATATACAATTACGGTAGGAATTCGGAGTTTCTATACCCTTTTTTGCGGTTCAACGGAATGTGACGCAAACTATGACACTGTGTTGATTGAGGTTACGTACAGGAAACATCCGCTAGGTGCAACATTTGTCTACGTTATTTTAAAACTGTACCTACCATTTTTGCATGAGAAATAGGGATGTGGAGATTAAGGTTAAATTAAGGTGAACAGACATCCCTGATTTCCGGGGACAGCCCCCGGGTTTCACGTACCATACCCGGATTAAAAGTGTCCCCGGAAATGTCCCCAGGTTGTAATGTTACTTACTCTCCCTGGAATATCCCTGAATATTTGTAGAAAGACCCGGTCAGAATTTTTCAATTTTTACCTGTTAGGCCTTCCGTTATTAAAAAGTGACAGCTTGAACCTAAGCTGTGATTGTTTACAAAACTGTACAATCATATCAGTTCATTCCTGGTTCAGAGACAACTCAGGCAACACAGATCATTGAATAATTTCATAGCCTTTAATGCAAATGAACGACATCCTATCATAATTAGTGATGAATAAGAGGGACAGACTTCCAGTTACCTTGTAGTTTCCTTCTTTTTTTTCAACCAAAATTTTTAGCTTCGAGTAAATAAGTTGTTTCTGAATGAAGTATTGCTAAACTTGGGCATTCGACCATCATCCTTGAAACAAACAATCCCCAAAACAATGATAGACCCTGAAAATGCATTCTTTTACGTACAGTGAAGGTATTAGTGTGGATGTCAACATGGCCGGGGAGGGGAGGGGGGGGGGAGAGGAGGGTCATCAACAACATCATATCCCTGGATTTTCTGAAAAAAAGTATGGTCACCTAAAAGTTTACAGGAGTGTCCAGAGTCGTTTACAACTGCCTGATAGTTTTTCATGACAATTATTTACTGGCCTATACTGTACAGACCTATGAACAAGGGTAGAGTTGTGAGCACCTGTTCCTAAAATTGATATTATTCCAGAGATTACCCATTGCCCGGCATAAGAATATCAGATTTATTATTCTACTAGACTATGTGTGTATATAAAAGTTCATACACAGCCATACAATTTTATGATAGCGCAACTTATAGTGAGGGATGTAAAGACATGAATGTATTAAAAATTGGTATCTTAATAATTATTCATAGTAGCATGAATAAATAATACTTGTCGACATTCACAACATTTCTGAGAAGTATTTTTAAATTCCTAATTTATTGTTATTTGGAAGAGAGGGGACAACACATATGACATCTCATAAATTGGCAAAATATAAACCTATATGCCCTAATATTCGCTTAAGAGATTTGTGCACACCAACTCATACTGAAAACTATCAACACCAAAACAAAATGGTCATTTCTATTTTTAAAAAATTGTTTAAATTATTGGGAATAGAGAAAAGAAGGAAAAGAAGTGTCTTACTTGAGAGTTTCGACCGACTGGCTTAATCCGTGACTACAAAACGACTTAAGCTCTGGAACGCTATATTTCTCCCTCAACGAGGAATTCATTTTAGACAAGACTTTTTTTTTGTACCAGCCGTGGTGTCTAACACACCTTCATACCAGCTTACACTCCCTTCAATAGATGGTGTTGGGACGATTCGATGAATCGCTAAAGCACAGTGTTAGGAAACAAGTGTCTATCAATGAACAATGCATTGTTAAAACCCTACGCAGTTCTGTCTTTACAGGAATTTCAACCATCACAAAAGGGGCAGGACTTGAATAAACATGTTACACATGACTAACCCTGTATAGTTCATATTCTATCATGCTAATCCATTCAGATGCCATCTTTCGAGTCAAACCAATGATTTTGAATCAAACTTTAAAAAAAATCTTTTATGTACAGTAGTGGGTTCCTTGGCAACCACTTCTAAAACTTACTGGAATTCAAATATGATCGTTATAGCAACAAGGTCACATGTTCACAAGGTGGTATTTATATTGCTTACTGTAGCACCGCTGTAGGACTCAGATTCAATAGTTTGTTTACATTCAAACTTCATAGAAATTCTGTTCCTAACATCAGTTAAAAATAGGTTATAAAAGATTGATTGGTTTAGCTGAAAGATTCAGAATTTACAGATTCTAAACCAGATATTGCAGAAATTAAGCATTGCAAGGTGTTTTATTTTTTTTAGTTTTATAAATTAGCCAAATCTTTAAGAAATATGGAATCCTTCACTTTTTGAGATATCAAATTATATGTAAGGTTTCCATAGATTGTTCTCTGTTCTGTTGAAAAGAAATAACCATCGAATGATGCTAAAAACAATACCAGGGATGAACTAATTAAGAGACATATCCTCATACAGTGTATGACATTCATCCATTTTAACTACTTGAACTATCATGTTTTCAAGGTTTTCAATTAATGACCTCTGCTGACATCAAATGAGTTTTATTAACTTTGACCTTTCCTGACTTCCAATGAACTTTATTAACTTTGACCTTTGCTGACCTCAAATGCACATGACCATCAATCAAAAGTAACTTTTTTTCTACCCAATACAGGGTGTCCCCATACTTCTGTACAAGAGATTCATCCAACATTTATTTATCCGTTGAGATACAGTACTAGTGTTTTTAGACTGACTTCTGCTGACCTCAAATGACCTTTGACCTCTGATGGTATTCATCTGTACTGAATAAGAGATATACTCATTCCAAATATGAGAGTCATCAGAACCATCCTTCTTGATATATTTTACAAGCCAGGTATCAAACACTTACACACACACACACACATTCAGATACTATGTGTACACAAAGGTTTATGATTGCCATCAAAAGCAATGATGTTCATCTGCACACAATTTTTTTATATTTCTTTTACTTTCAAATTACCTACCATAGTATGTATATACTGTATATATATATAATTCTGCTACAAGGCACCCTGTCATAGTTTCTATACAGTAGCATTGGTTGCCACATACAGCTACAACAAACTATCCAGTAGGTGCAAAATGATTCACAAGTGAAGCATACCTAAGTTACAAACTGGCTTTTTAGTTTCCATTGTTACTCAATGGCTATAAATGACCCTGAATCACAATCGAACCTGAAAAGTGACTTTGTATAATCAGGCATTCCATACACACCTGGGGGTGGAGATTTGACAGTTTAAGTGTAACTGTTCCAC
>KN887392.1:39473-57652 GCA_000934455.1 Apostichopus parvimensis | reverse complement strand
ATTGTCAACAACTCTGTAACTGGACGACATACATTAATCTTGGAGTGACTCGAACCGGGAACCTTATGATTGAATGGCACCGTCGTTAACCACTGAGCTAACACTCCAAAACACTAACACTCCGCTAACACATATCTGAATTGGTGCGCAATGGATACAAGATATGTGAGGTTTTGATTAATTCCTGACATGCATTGGTCTTTTCGACTGGTGCTAGAAAGTATTCACGAATATCAACAGAAGTATTGGGGAGGCTTTCCTGGCATGGATTTTATCAGTGTATGTATGTAGTAATCCTGAAATGCAATGTAAGTAGTATGTTAACCTCCTCTTCAGAAATGGTTTTCTCCTGAGAGGACAAACAAAACTTTCCACATGATTGGTAAATAGACATTGCTGAATCTGATATATCATTTATTTTCTCTAAAAACCTTTACAGAATTTAACTGTGTGCATGCGTGTTCATCAAAGAGAAAAAGTAAAGCAAACAAATATCTGTTTTTGGTCTTCAGAAAGCTGAGAGGAGACTAATAACATTTTCAGGCTCGGGAGAGGCTGTAAATAAGGTCATCTCATGCGTAGAGATAATGAAGAGGAAACACAAGGACCCGCTTCATCAGATTAACAAAATATTTTTCAAGATGTAAGTTATTTTTTAGGTATGGATAAATTGGTTACAATTTAGCCAAAACGGATTTGAACGAATTTGTCAGGAATGTCTTTGAACTTAACCAAAAAAGAACAAGAAAATCAAGTCAACTCAGGTTGCTTAACGCGATCACTTCATGCGATTCTCAATTGTGGACTCAGTAATGAATGGTTTGTATATTAAACAAGCAGGGCTGCAGTGTACAGTACATGCGGCCCTTATCACTCGCCCTGCTACTCTTGCAAGTTGCCTGTTACCAATGGCAACAACTGCCTTGCCTCTCCATCATTGCCAGAGTTGCTCCTCGTAATGAGTTTCAATATCGAGTCAAAATCAGGGCTCAAATGTCGTTCAAATTCTTTGGTTTTGTCGCGTATCACTTTCTTTTCTTTATTTATGATAATAAAAGAGTTTAAAACCCCCTTGATTGTCTTCTCTGTTTTAGGAAAGAAGATCTTTGGGAGCCAAAAGAGGACGACCTTGACAGGTACCACCAAGCTTCATGTTTTAAAGGCTTCGATTATCTTGTATTCTGGTGATGATACTAGCCAATAATCATCTTTTTCACTGACTACAGGTAACGATAAATGCTGATTATACTCAGCCCGACCGAACGCAGCCACGCTCAACACAAAGCTGACCCGACTCGACTGTCGCGACCTAGTTTTCAATAGATTCAAGACCTAGTTTTCAATAGTTGTCATGTTCCATAGTCTTACAACTGACACCCACACGCTGAATGACTGATCGATGCAGACAGTTTAGTACGACTGTGTGTGGTCACAGTCAGAATTGAAGACCAACACACATTTGATCTGAAGGTACAACTGCTCCCTGTTAAATAGAGAACATCAAAAGACCTAAAGGTGGACATTAGGTTAATATCACTGTCAGTGTTTGAAAAGAAATGTGTTATGCTGACATTGTGATATGACCTTATCCTTATCTATTAGTGATGTACATAGTTTATCAAACAATGTCTTTTAGAACATTAATAAATTATGTATGCATGGGTAACTTTTACCTCAGGATATCAAACTGATTTTTTCTTACCCTGTTTGGACCAATTTGAGTTAATTTCTGGGACTCACCTGGTCACATTGTCATTGCAAACAGTGAAGAAACAGTACAAGAATTCTAAAAAACAAAAATCGGGATTTCCAAAACAGTGCACGTTTGGGCTTTGTATAAATATTAACGTTGACCAAAGTGTAGGCATATTGGCTGATCTCATTAATACTTGGAGAGTATATAATGTACTATCGTATAGATGGTAGATACATAGTTGTTGTCAGACTCCAAATAATTATGACGACTTGTACACAGATACTGTGCAACCTACAACTTCCATGTTAACTATCTCTTACAAGTCACCGGTGGATTTCTTATTAAGAAACTCCAAAACTTTTCTCCTTTCAAATTGCTGGCCACTTTGATGCAATGATTTTATCATATATATTATAATTTTGTCTCTCTATCCAGGTTGAAGGTCACCAGACACATACCTGCTATTTCAGCCCTTCTTTCTAAAGACCCATTAGATGTCAATGAACCTGGGTAAGTGACTTCTTCTTAATGTGTAGAACTACTAAACTGTACCCTAGCTGTTTGTAAACTCAGACTGCTATTGAGTCTGTACTTATATATTCTAGCATAGTTGTCTGTTCTCTCACCCTCATAGGTCATGAATGTTGTACTTGTATTTGCATTCCACACAGTTACTTGAAAATCTAGTCACAGTGTAAGATGAAAGTATGGCTTTAGGAATACTTTTAGTCTCCATATGTCATAGCCCAAAGAGAAAAGAACATTTTTACGGTAGAGAAACAGGCACGTGCCCCCTGTGCCCCCCCGGTTCCGCCGCCCTTGTCTGGTAGCCATAAGAAGTTACCTTAAAAAACGATCAATAATTGTCCAAACATGTTGTCAAAGTATGAGAACGCTAATGTTGTGTTTGACAGAGAAACGTGTTTTTAATTGTTAAGGATGGACATTTCAAATATGATTTGAACAGTAACGAACGTGACGTCATCTTCGCAATAGCAGATTGCGACATAACCCATGCTCCGTACAGTACCTACAGTAATCACAACAGAAACCGCGTTTGTATATACAGATTAAATTCTTCCTTAATTTAGGGTGATATTTCTTATAAATTTGATATGTTTTTAAAAACTCCTTAAGCCGCCATATATGTAGTAGATCGGTGGTTTCGTGGTCTTTGTGTAACACAAGATAAGTTTGAACAGCAGACTCTTCGTTGTTTACATTGCGATGTTTAGCTCCAATGCAAAGAATGTTTGCATGTAGGCTACTCTAACGTTTACAATAGGACAGTTCTGCGAAGCCTAAGCTTCTCGGTACTACATTCTGAGAAAAATAAGATCTTAAAGGACAAAGTATCAAAATCTTCCACCAGACAACTCCTTAAATCCTCGGTAGGTCAAACCTTCAAAGCATGTACAATGGGAAGCAATGCATGCACATAGTGTCCTCATTTTGCAATCAAATGCACTTTTTATTCTGTGTCTTTTAAAAACAAAAAATTAGGTTGTGTAAATAAATGCTCTGCATTTTTGTATCACTTGACCTGACTAACAACAAGGCACAGGCATTGGGAATCCTTAATCGGTTATACACATTTTGCTTCTTTTCACAGCTATAAGCCCAGTTTCGGTCATACTTAAATGTCTAACTCTGTAACCCTGCTCCTCATTTATTTTTTGCAGATAATTGTGGAGTTGTAAACCCTTGAAAGCCTAGGTTCCCTCTCTAGCACTCATTCTATGCGATACCTATGTTCGTACTGTTGGTATTACAGTATGTAACACAGCAATTTGTGTATATCTTATGTGATGTGGCCTTGTGTATATCCCACTTGACTCGGCTACAAATAATTTACAATTGGAATTGCGAAAATTGCTCATTCTCATGTGAGCATCTACCTTTCACATCTCTACACTTGCTGTCTGTGATACTTTCGTATGTAAATCTCTAAACTTTAACCCATGGAAAGGTGAAAACAGATATGGCATAGCTCCCTCTTTATGCTCCCATCCTATGATGATAGGAGTGACAGAGAGCTAGTGCGTGCGTATGTCTTGTGTGACAATGAACTGGTTGGTTCGCATGTAACTCTACACATTTGCTGCCTGTAATGTTGATATGATATATATAACTCTTCTTGTTTGCTTTCATGTGAAGGTACCAAGCCCCGGGATCATTTGAAGAAGAGTGGGGAAGAGGAACAGCAAAAGCCAATGCAAACAGGAAAGACAATGTCAGGAAGAAAAGGACAAAGTTACAGCAAAGTGGAGGATCTGGAAGGAGAGACAGACAAAAACAGAAAGGGCCCGGCCAAAGAGACCAAAGTCACAAAAAACATAAACAAGGACAGCAGGATAAAAGTCAGTCCACAAAACAGACCGATCCAGTCCAGGACAAAAATTGCCCAAAAAAGGAGAAGAGCGACGGATGAGGTAATACTCCACTGGGAGAGCGAGGCAAGGCATCACAGATCGATCCCGCAGAGAAGACGAACGCAGTGGAGACCATGACCCTGGAAGTCACTAAGAAGAGTCTCAGGTCCTTTCCACGAAGAGGAAAGGATGAAATCCAGCATGAATAATGTCTTTGTTCTAACGGCAGGTGGAGACAGCATAGCAGTGTCTTTCACCGGGCGAAGACGAAAATCGAATGTGTGACTGTTTGGTGCATTATTAGGATCAACAGTTGGTGATTCTTCATGGGAGTTTATAACATTTAAAAATGCTATCATCCTCATTATCAGTTATCCCAGTCATTCAGTACATAGTCTCTGATGGCAAAATATTTATAAATGAAATTCATGGGTAGAAGTTGTAAATATCATCTTCGAGGTTGTCTAGCTTGGACTAGAAGCAGCCCAATGGGGTAGGGGTGAGAGGAGGTTGTCTACTTGGACTATAAGCAGCCCAATGGGGGTGGGGGTGAGAGGAGGTTGTCTAAATTGGACTAGAAGCAGCCCAATGGGGGGGGGGGATGGGGTGAGAGGGATGGGGTGAGAGGAGGTTGTCTTAATTGGACTAGAAGCAGCCCAATGGGGGTGGGCCAGGGGGTGAGAGGAGGTTGTCTAAATTAGACTAGAAGCAGCCCAATGAGGGTGGGTGTGAGAGGAGTTTGTCTAAATTGGACTAGAAGCAGCCCAATGAGGGTGGGGTGAGAGGAGGTTGTCTTAATTGGACTAGAAGCAGCCCAATGGGGGTGGGGGTGAGAGGAGGTTGTCTAACTTGGAATAGAAGCAGCCCAATGGGGGTGGGTGTGAGAGGAGGTTGTCTAAATTAGACTAGAAGCAGCCCAATGGGGGTGGGTGTGAGAGGTTGTCTAACTTGGACTAGAAGCAGCCCAATGGGGGTGGGGTTGAGAGGAGGTTGTCTCACTTGGACTAGAAGCAGCCCAATGGGGGTGGAGGTGAGAGCATTCATGAATGTAAACAACTCTTGAGGTATTCTCTGGAAACTGCAAGATAAATCTCTCTGTAAACATTCCTTGGAAAGTCAAAGTTAAAATATACTATCATGTAACCTGTTGTGCTACACTATACATTGTTCTATAGGTATATGTCTGGTATCAGAAGTTAAGACTGCCACTTTGTTATAATATCAGTCAAAGGAGTCAAAGTTTGTCACTTTTTCTTGGCTGAAACCTCCTCGCCACCCCTCTCCCGTCTCAAGGTTAAAAACATTGTTTGCATCGTAAATTACATTGTTTGCATAGTAAATTACATTCCACCATAAATGTTTGATTGGATGAAACCAGTATTTGTTAGCAAGCATTTGACAAGCTAGAATCAAGTTGAAAGTCACTTTGGTGTAATCTCCATCGTACAGACTAAATAATTTATCTTGTTCTCAATGCTACTACCTGTATGTCACACCATTACATGCAGACATAAGGAAGATCTATACAGGTATTGTTCAAAATATCAGGAGCGGAAATAAGAAAGTGTTGGAACACTGAAACTTGGTTAAATTTTTTTTCTAATCTATTCTTTGAATTTTTGAACTAAGGTGGCTAGACTTCGTGTACATTCTCCGGATTTCATGTACGTTCCCTGGATTAAAAGTGTCACGAGAAATGGCCCCATATTTTTATAAGATCCCAGGAATATTCCTGTAAATTCCAAAAAGTCCTGAATAATGTCCGATGTACCTGTTTGGCCTTTCGTTTGTAAAAGCAGTGGAACAAGCTGTGATTTGTCTAACTACAAATATAAAGTTCATTTATGAATTGCAGATAAAGTAAAGTACCTGGATCACTGAATAATTTCATTGCCTGTAAATAAATTGAAAATCTTTTTTGCCCTTTATCCTAGTCACAAACAGTGAGACTTTCTACAGGTGCTCTAAACTTAGGCATTTGACCATCATCCTTGAAAGATAGAAACACCAAAATGCTTACAGGCCCTCCAAATTCCACACGATCATTTAAACGGTACAGTGGAGGTACTATAAACACTTGGAGTCAACATGAGCAAGTCAACACAGATGTCAAAGTTCACACATTTCCTGGAAAAAACAATATGTCCACCTTTAAGTTTATAATTTGTGTTTAATGAAGCAGCTGGCTGTATTGACAGCATCATTTCTTAAGGCTATTTGAGAGGCTTTTTATAAATACTAATATCTTTCATTTGTTTTACCCATTTCACAACAGATGTAGAGCCTGTTTACAAAGGTCCAATTGTTTTATGCCAAATAAACTCTTACCCTAGACCACCTACTGGACAGCAGATGTGCGCAGCCTATTCTGCATATAAGACTTGAGGCTTACATTCATTGTGATTAACTTCTAAGACCAACTATACAGCAGCTAGTTTTTAGACAATACGGAAGAGATAAAAACTTTATCGATTAAGTGCTGTAACTGAACTGAGAATCTGATGAGGTTTGTCAACAATGTGCTTTAGTTTCTTTTATAATGATAGTTGGTCGTGTGTTGAGTGGAAATACCTGTCGACATCCAAAACCACAACAAAGGATGATGGGGTAGACACAGAGGAGAATAAACACTAGTGAGATGAGAATAAACTTTGTTTATTATGTAGCAAAATAGAAGGCACAATCTTTAATGAGCCCTCAGAAGAAAGATTTGAGAGAGAGTTAACCCGAATAAGAACATGTGAAAGACAAACTATAAATGCTACAAAAACATAGAAAATGAATGCAAAGCATTATGAACAGTTTCTTAGACCATAAAAAAATAGGAGATAATGTAACGAACATGAAAACCTCTGGTAGAGCATTTAAAATGAGTAGAAAGCCAACATTTGTGAAAAATTGTACGAAAATTCATGGGAAATATGGCTTGCCATAATGAATATAAAAATAAAATAAAACTGTTAGCAAACTGCTTATCCACTAGAGAGCCTGTGTAGGAGAATGTGTAAAGTAAGTTGGCCTGACATTTCGATCCTAGCAGGATCTTCTTCAAAGGCTAAAATAAATGTGATGTCATCCAAGGTTTATCATGAGGTCAGGATGTGGTGATAAATGTCATCCGAAGAGAACATGGTTTTTGATGGATTCAAGTAATCATCAATTCAGCCTCTTTTGGAGATAATTCATATTTAAAAAGCTGAATATATTACTAGCATTCAGATTTGTTTACCTTTGAGGAATTAAACATATCATGACTAAACTTCTGCCTAATGGTTTCCTGTAACTAATATGTATTAAGAATCAAAGCAAGCAGACCTATGTTTTATATACAAGGATGTAAAACAACAGTATCAATACAGTAACTCACACAGTAGTAACACAGGGCTATAAATATCAGGGATGAGCCTGGGGTAACAAAAAAAATCACGGAATTTTGCAAAAATTGCGGTATAGGCTCCAGTTTTCGTATGCTACAGTGTGTTAGGATAATAGTTTTTGTCGCCGAGGTAGAAAAAGAAATCACGGATATTCCGCGAATTCGCGGAAGAAGCTCATGCCTGAAATATATGGCTAACTACAGTCGTATCATGTAGATTTATTCCTATTTAGTATTCAATTACACATGTTCTGATGATTTGATTTGGCTTAAAGTTTAGCAAGAAGCTGTCTGCAAATATGTCGTAGTCCTCATGTAGTAATAAACACATATTTCTATTAGCCTCATTAATATTGATTATTCCTACTGGAGAAAAAAAACAAAGAGGTTAAAGGTAAATAACATGGAAATTGTGACCATCATACAGAGCAAAACAAAATCAACCTTGAAGAGAAAAGATTTGATGCTCACCAGAGAAATATTGTCAATTCTTGGATTTTGTTCAGTATTAATCTAAAGTGGCAAACTTTTGTTTGTTTGTTGCCATATATACACAAGTTAACATGGGATCATCACCTTTCAAACATACAAAAATATATGTGGTCAAATCTAAGCATTAAATCTAACAATCAAAATGGTTTGTATAAAATTTACTGAGAAAGCACCTGTTGGAATATTTGGCAAAGGTTGTATATATCTCATTTCTGGAAAGCACTTTACAAAAATTACCCCCCAAAATAAAAAACATCTCTTAAATTTGCTTATGAAAATTTCAAACCTGTATGTATTAACAAGGTCTAATAGAGACACTGAAATTGTGTCCAGTTTGACCTAATGGAATATCTACTATATAACCATATAACCATAAAGTGGAAGACAACTATTTGAAGACAAAAAGTCTTCATGAAGCATTTTTCCTTTTTTTTGGGGGGGGAGGGGCGGTTTCTGCTACTTATGGCATTAAAGGAGATGTAAACCCAACTGTCATCATCGGCCTATTTCATAGCGTTGCTTGTGAAGATGGGTGTGAAGAACAACTACCTCAGACAGATAAGAAGAAATTATATAATACATGTGATAGATAGGTTGGTGTTAATGAAAGAATGAAGACCTGAGCATAAAGAAAATGTACTTCGTCAAGTTAATGAAATATAAGTGTTACAGGCTTTCTGTACATTAGAAATAAATGCCTAACAAAACAAAAAACAACTGTTGTCAGCATGGGCCTGACTAGAAATTGGTGACTAATGGTGAACTGACTAAATCGTTATATTTTCACCTGTATTAGCTACATCCGTCGCAATCTCGTAACATTAAGATTAACTTCATCGTTTTCCCTTACATCAATTTTTCCAACGAGGCAAAGCAAGAATTTGTTAACATTCAAACATTCGAGGCTCCATATTATTCGACCCGGTGCACCAGCCATGCCTCTCTTTACTCATTAATATTTTCTCTGCCCTTGACCATCTGGATGGACTCTGAGTCAACGGCGGTCGAGTGGGATTTCTTATTGGTCCTGGTTTCGGATGACGACTTGTTGTCTCCGGTGCTGTTGGATGTGGCCTTGCCCACTCTGTACCTCTCGGACATGTCGAAGCGGCATTGGAGCCACCTCCACCAGACCTGTCGTACCTCCTCCTGCCTCAGGCAGAAGAAGACGAAGATGAAGAACCCCTGAAGAGAGTTGAAGATCAGGAAGAGGAGGTTGAAGATAAGCTGCGCTCCTCCGATCGCCAGGAAACCGAAGACCCAGGTGAGTCCCAGCAGGACAGATATAGCGACGTAACGTAAGACCTCTTGCCGCTTGTCCTGGTCTTTGCCGACGGCCGATCGACCGCAGGTCAGTTGGCGGACGACCAGGACGAAGCAAACAGCGTTGCCGAGCAGCATCAGTGCTAAGATGGCCAGGACACCGATGTAGAAGGTAAGAGTTCCAGCTCGTGGGAAACAACTAGTCAAAGAGAAAGACGAGAAGACGGAAATTAATTCCACAGGAAGGATGAATGTCTGAATTCATCTTACCACCACATTACATTGATGATGTGTTGTTAGCTGTATATCAGTGTTACGATAATGAGCTGTTCTGTCATAGGTTAGGCGAGTATATGTAACAGCTCTTGATCGGGAGAAGTTATTAAACTCGAAGACGAAAAGGAAAACATGGCGTTACTTTTGTCCCTGAAATATTCTTTAACCAGGGTTATAATAGTTTACAATCTCTCTGTATCCTAACATTGTCGTTGTGTTCATGTAATAATTAACTCACTTTGATTTGAAATGAGTCCAGGGGAAACTTTTCACATGACTGAATGAATGAGGAAGTTGTTTCATGCATTCTGACCAAATTTGCATACAATTTGCATACAGTCGCTGAATACAGTCGTTTTCGAGATGTATAGCAACATTTGAAAGTTGACATCTTTTGCAATCAGAGTGACCTTGAAGCAAACAGGTATGTTGCCATAGGTGCACACAGACAGTGAAATGGGTTAAAAATGCTTTTTCTTCTATATAGTTGACATCTAATTTTATACTTCAGAATTGGGATTCATTAACATATGAGTACACTTGTGTCATTGGTTGGTTGTTAAATTCACATCCCCTTTAGGTAAAAAAATTGGATACCATATTCAGTCCAAGGTCCATAGAAAAAGTGTGAAAATGAAAGGAAAATTTAACCAGTTTGCTGTCATTGTGCAATTATGACATCACGTCTGTTTGCTTAGAGTTCACTTACGGATAAAAGATGTCATCTTCAATAGCTAACATCTTACAATGCTACGTAATATGTAGGAATTATTTGCAAATTTCACCATCCTAGTATGCTAACAAGAAATTCAAGTTAAAAATAGATTAAAAGGTAAGCGAGGAGCGAAGTAAATTCCACTTTTATCAATCCAGAAGGAAGTTCATCTGAACTGTCGACTTAACGATCATAGTTTTTGCACATATTGTATCCTCTCAAATGGAATACCTTTAATTATTTCATAAAAACAAGGAATAAACGTTATCTTTATCTTTTAAGAAACCTCGAAGAACTTGGTTTAAACAAGCGTTGCAACTTACTAGCCTTCTCGAAAATGATCTGGATTCACAATTACACAAGTGACCACCACAATCAAAGGAATACCTGTATTTATCGAAAATGGAATGGAAAGAAAAAAAAAAACGTAAAATGTAGTTAAAATATCTTTATAGTCTTTCTTCTTCATTGATTTAAGCAAGAAAACATAGCACACTTACAGATGCAAGGATGCATATCTGCGTACAAAAGTGCATATTTTGACTAAACCATTGTAAGTATGCATTTAGTAGGAATAAGCCCCCCCCCCCAAAAAAAAAGAGTTCATACACGATGCATAAAGGTTTTAGAGGAACCCTCATATTTCTTAAGAACATTGAACTCCTTGCCAACCTAATCAGTTGTAGCCTTATTTTCTCATCCTTATCTCTCCTTAGCTCAAACAGACCTGTGATGTTAAAGCTAAAAGTTATTGTAAAAGTCAATAACATATAGATTGGGGGGGGGGGAAGAAAAAGGAATTTCTGCACTCGTTTTCACCTTACCTGTGCTACTCAAAACTATTGCCATATATATATTTTTTTGTTATTGAAATAGTTGCATTTTCTTTGCTATGATGACACATTTGAGCTCAATGAAACCTCTTTGAAATATGGAATATAAATCAGGCCTGAAGTTTAGGAGCTCAACTTTCTTTACATACTTGCTCTTTGAATCAAAATTAACTACAAAAAAAAAAAACACAACAGAATAAATACAAATATTCAAACGTCTTACCCCATGCTGCTGCCATTGATTTCAACATGAATCTAGAGACTCCGGAATCAAAGATTTTGACAAAGAGGAGGTACATGTTCACCGCCTCTACGCACATCCACGCCACTGATGCCAAGCAGAAGAAGTGAATGAGGGCACCGAAGATGGTGCAGCCGATCTTCAGATTCACACGATTGATCCTGATTAAGAAAGACAGATAGAGGCCGAGGAGGGCAAAGCAAAGATTTATTAGAATCTGTTTGGGACGCTGTGAACGGAATTTCCTGAAACGGAACGAAATCAAACAAGAGAGGTCATCTTGGTGGTTCTTATTCACTGACTTAATACTTCTCAAGTACGAACACTTTTCATTGGTTATAGTAATGCAGAGCTGTTCAAACTTGTTTGTCCTTCATTTTGCCATACCACCCTGGGCCACGGTACAACCAACTCCCTCTGCCAATGTCAAAGCCGTTTGTCTACTATTCCACGAGCTCCCTCATGGATCAAAGTTTTATCTAGACTATTTCTATATTCACAATACTTCACCCCTCCCCTCAATCAATGGTGGCTGTCCATCACTCCACCAATCCAACAACAAGCACACATGTATACCAACAACAAACCCATCCCTCAATATCAAAAGTTGTTATTAATTATCCCACCACCCACCCATTACAAAAAGTAAAACCTAGATTGATAGCAAAAGCAAAACCTAGATTGATAGCAACCGTCTTATTTTTTTTTGTCTTTCATGTTCTCGAACGTATTACAATGATAATTTCGCGACACATTCATCATATGAGCTTGGTACACTGATTGCTGCTGGGGTATATCACCGACTAACGACTCCGAGTGAGACAGAGATTGTTCCTGATTAAGGCAACTTACTTGACAGCGAGATAAGTGACTATAGTTATTATGAGGGCTATGATGGACACAACGCATCCGATGATACTGAAAATATCCAAAAAGATGTTGCTGATATCACCTTGAACGTCCTGAAAAGCAAACAAACATTAATTATGGTGAAATACAGCTTAATTAATAGTTATTACGATTCATATGTCAAGGCCATATGTAGCACTGGGTCTAAATATATGACATTACAAGAGCAAAGGATTCATTCATTGGCTTAAATGGCTATCAAACCTGTCAGCGAATGATCCAGTGCTTTCGTTTTAGTTTCTTTAGTTTCATATCCATATATAGCCCTGGGCGGGGGGAGGTGGTGGGGGAGGGGGGAGAGGGAAGGAGCACCGTTCAGAAGCCACAGTACCTTGCATACCATGTAACCAGAGATCACAGCATAGTCTCTCGTTTTAGTTTCTTTAGTTTTATATCCCTATGTAGCTCCGAGGGGAGGGAGAGGAGGAGGGGGAGCACGGTTTTGAAGCCACAGTGCCTCGCATACCATGTAACCAGGGATCACAGGATAGTCTCATATTTTACCAGGAAGCAATGGGGAAGATATTTCAAGAGATATTCAGCCCTCTGTGTTATATAAGTAAATCAACAACAAAAAATCTGTTAGATTGTGAAGAAATTGTTGGTTATACCAGGTAGTTCCTGTTGTTGACATAACTATTGATCTGCGATGATAAATAGCTGTGATGCTGAAGCATTGATTGTGCTATCCCAATTCCACAAGTTGTCATCAAATCCATTTGCAGAAAGTACTTACTGAGCCCAAGTGTCCATTGCACATCATACCTCAAGGCCTCTGTTTTTCTTTGAAGTGGAAGGAGCTGGGGGAGTGGGGGGGGGGAGGAGGGCAGGGAAGAGGGTGGAAAGGGCAATACAATGCTTTGCTTAGCAGAAATGTTAAGATCTTGGTGAAGGCTTTTGTACAAGTGGCTTGTTTAGCTCATTGCATCCAAATCCTGACCTGATGTGAAACTTTGAAAACAATGAAAATTCTTTCATACAGAAATACAGGACAAAATGTGCAAAGTCATCACATCTGGCAAAATGCAGTTTACATTGACTTGGGAGATAGCTGAACTGTTTGGACTAAGATTTGAGAATTTTTATTTTGGATAGTTTTGAATCACACACAGTTAGTTCCACAGTACTTTGATATTGTACCTTGCACTTTCATAGCAATGGATACAGATGCAGTTTTGTGGCAGAGAAGATTGTTGTAGTATAATGTAGTGGAGAGTACTGTAGTGTATTATAGTGTTATGTAGTATATTGCAGTGTAGTATATTGTATTGCAGTGTATTGTAGAGTAGTGCGGTGTATTGTAGAGTCGTGCTGTGTATTGTAGAGTAGTGCAGTGTATGTAGTGCGTGTAATTGTATAATGTAGTGGAGAGTACTGTAGCGTATTATAATGTGATGTAGTATATTGCAGTGTAGTATATTGTATTGCAGTGTATTGTAGAGTAGTGCAGTGTATTGTAGAGTCGTGCGGTGTATTGTTGAGTAGTGTAGTGTATGTAGTGCGTGTAATTGTTGTAGTATAATGTAGTGGAGAGTACTGTAGCGTATTATAGTGTTATGTAGTATATTGCTGCGTAGTATATTGTATTGCAGTGCATTGTAGAGTAGTGCAGTGTATTGTAGAGTCGTGCGGTGTATTGTAGAGTAGTGCAGTGTATGTAGTGTGTGTGATTGTTGTAGTATAATGTAGTGGAGAGTACTGTAGCGTATTATAGTGTGATGTAGTATATTGCAGTGTAGTATATTGTATTGCAGTGTAGAGTAGTACAGTGTATTGTAGAGTAGTGCAGTGTATGTAGAGGAGAGTGGTTTATTGTAGCGCAGTGTAGCACAGTACAATGTAGAATAGCCAATGTCAGGCCGTACAGTATCGTTTAGGTGGTCTGTTTCAAAAGTAGAAGTAAACATGCAGTTACAAAGTCTATCAGACCAAATTCAATGTCTGCACACAGGGTAGAGCATTGAAACACAAGTTACTTTAAGTTATCATAACAACCATTCTAGAAACCTGAAATATCTTTAGATAAAAATGTTAAATCAGCTCGGCTAGACTTACCACTAATATCGCAAAATTTGTCAAATGGTAACAATTACACTCCACAACTGAACTGCTTGGACCTTCAATGATGGTGGCGATGTCACATCCTTCAGAAGACCAGCCGCCGAGTCCCCCATCTAAGGAGAAGTTCCAGAACACACACCTTCTGGCACTTTCATCCGTCGAACCTTCCACCTGGATGTCAAGATATCAGATGTAGAGAGGGTCAAAACTGTCAACATCCTTTTGAAATGTGTGGTTTAGTTAGTTTAGTTTGGTTTAGTTTAGTGAGTTTAGTTTAGTTGAGCTTAGTTCAGCTGGTTTAGTCTCAAACTCAGGGATGAGCCTGGGGTAGAAAAAAATCACAGAACTTTGCAAAAATTGCGGTATAGGCTCCAATTTGCCTATGCTACAGTGTGTTAGGATAATAGTTTTTGTCCCCGAGGTAGAAAAGAAACCACGGATATTCCGCGAATTCGCGGAAAAAGCTCATGCCTGCAAAACTAGTCAAGTTAAGTTCAGTGTAGGTTAATTTTAGTGTTAGCTGAATTACTTTATGCTAGTGTAAGTGTAACTGAATTGGGTTCCATAGTTGTCTGGTTATTAATGATCCAAGTTATTTGAAAAATCTAATTTGTCATCTTTGATTTTGTTGCTTCATTTTCCCACATTTTAAGTCTTATATGTGTTTTTCTTCTCCTTTTTTCAGAATAAAGCGTGTAAAAAACAGCAAACAATAAAAAAACAAACAATGGAAGATGCCACTTTAATTTATTGAGACTAGAAATATGAGCGTCAGGGTTCAATATAATGATCGATCTTGGGGTGAGGCACATTTTAATGGCAAGTGACTTAAAATTGAAATTGTCTTTTGAGAGAAATCATGTACAGAAACTTCAGAAATTACAGAAAAGAGGAATCTGTTACAGTTTCCTTGCACACTCTAGATTTGGCATTTTCTGACACGGTAGATTCTTAAAAGGGGAGTAACTGGAAAGGGGCACCAGCGGGCAATTTGACTTCAAAGTCATCGCTTAAATCCAGGTGAGCGAAATACGACTCAGCGTCGTCAAAAATGGTTTAACTTACAGGCAAAAGATGAAACTTGGAAACGACAGGGGAGTTGAGATCGGTTATCTTTTCTCCCTCAACGGTGGCAGAGATGATGAGACTCTCAACCTCCTCCTGCGATTCTTTTTCCGTCTCTTCGGACCCACTGCTCGTAAACAAATGGCTGGTTCGATGAATCAGAAATGTGACTGGTACCATGCCACTTTCCTCTATGAAAAGCAGAAAGCCAAAAAAAAACAAATGCTAGATAGGTAATCCTTTTTTTTTTAATTCTTTTTTTAGAAAATCTTTGATATTTGTAGAGAATTTAGCAGTTTCCAATTCTTCCTTCTCCATACTGCAGCCATCTGAATTTAATTGGAATGCCCTAGAGGAATAGAGAATTATCATTATTGTGAGCTACCAAAAATAGCTATAGATTCTGAGTTTTTGTGAGTAAGCAGTTTGGTTTAACCCCCACCCCACACCCCCCACCCAATTCCTTCACTACCTATCTTCTTCCCCCTCTCCCCCACCGACACCCACTCCTTCCCACTATCACTCACCATATGCAGTGCCATCTAACAGAGAAACTGGCAGAGTTATTGCTGCCTTAAGTTCACTGATCACAGAGCTTTTAGCTCCTTTGAAAAGGAGCGTATCGCTTTCGTTAAGATTCTCTAGGATGTCAGTGCTACCATCGGAGAAGTAACTGCCAAACGTAATTGGTTGCGTAAATTCTGATCGGTCAAATCGCTTAGCTACGGCACCCACGTTAGCTCTGATGTCTGTGAAATTCACGTTTCCCGGGTCTCTCTGCAAGTTGGTCAGCTGGTCTTCTAGCGACTGAAGAATACTGGTCGGGGCCTTCATGGGGACGCTATCATCGTAGGTGGTCTGCTTCAGGTCTAAAATGTTGTCGACGGCTTCGACTATATTTCTAGTGACCTGTGGGGGAAGACGATGTCAATAGATGATAGATTTTATAACGCCTTTGAAGATGATCCTGTTTAGGATTTTAAATGCCAGGCCCTCAAACTTTTATGTATTTTACTTACCTACACAGCCTTTTCTTACATGTTCAAACAAATCATTCGAATAGCAATATTTTCATTTGAAAATCCGCCCTTTAGTAAGACTGCTGTTCGTTTTTTCGCCTTTGGAGAAGGACTCCAGACTTAAACAATCTCTTCTAATATCAAGGCTACTTTGACCAGGTCTTGACTGCTCAGGGAGGTAGCATTTGTAGCATCTGCCACGTCTCTTGATACCTCGTCACATTGGGTGGGGGGGGGAGCGGGATCATGAACACGTACCACTGGAGAAGGACTCCCGACATTAACAATCTCTTCTAATATCAAGGATACTTTGACCAGGTCTTAACTGCTCAGGGAGGTAGCATTTGTTGCATCTGCCACGTCTCTTGATACCTCTGTCACATTGGGTGGGGGAGGGGGGCATGAACACGTACCTCTGGAGAAGGACTCCCGACATTAACAATCTCTTCTAATAGCAAGGCTACTTGGACCAGGTCTTGACTGCTCAGGGAGGTAGCATTTGTAGCATCTGCCACGTCTCTTGATACCTCTGTCACATTGTCCTCAGTGATAGGATTCGAGACCACAAACTAGTTGAAAAAGAAAACCATATGGCTTAGTAAACCAAACCAATGTAGGAATAAAATATCAATTAAGCAACGAGGACTAACTGTTTCAATAATCATATCTTTCTTGATGTTGCCCATAAATTTAATAATTATCAGTAGCAAATTTCTCCACAGCACCCACCTCTCCCCCCCCCAACCCCCACCCCCATTGGAATTGAGAACAAGAAGTATGTACCGTGGCTATATCATCCAGAGCATCATTATCATCCATTCCTGCTCCTTCAAAGCAGTTCTTAACAGCAGGATCACTCCAGTAGCTTGCCGAGACCAGATCTCCTTCACATCGAGCAGTCGCTCTTGCCGAGCCAGCTGTGAGAAAGCAAATAGAAACGAAACAGTCAGATCAAACTTAAAAGGAGATACAAACCAAACAGTCATCATTAATTCGATGGACATCTTCCCCTAACAGCTAAGAAATAGGAGTTATCACAGACTAAAATATTCCTTCACCCACAAGGAATAAGACACTTCTTTTTTTTCTTTCTTCCAAAAGCAATTCTAAATCTGATTTCGTCGAACCACAAATGCTTCAAATTTTTAAAAAATTTGTCAATATTCATTTCACACTTACAATCACATACTTCACGTACCGATGAGCTTTGAAAGGCTTTCTAATTAAGTATGGTACGAACTGCATTCTTTGTGGGATCTTAGTCCAAATTGTGAGCCAAAATTTACCCAACACTATGAAGTACTGCTTTAAAGATATTCAGTGAGAATTATATTACTGTTTTGGCAAATGCCCATTGTTATGTGACATAATAGGTACACACTAGACTTCTAGCTCACCGATTGTGGAATAACTGGGACATTTCTCCCGAGATTCTGCAATGGTACCAATGTTGGTCTGTAAGAAGGTCAAATGACCAGCTGCCGTGTTATTGAATGTTGTGTCCTCACAGAAGGCTGAAAATAAGGGAAGGTTATAAATTAATGGATCATAGGTAGAGGATGACTCAAGAGTATCACCTACAGACTATTGTTTTCCATTAATAACTTAAAAGAGTCTACAGTACTGAGAGGAAAGTAAACATTATGGGCAGCCATACGCTGGAGAAGTTCATTGCCAAAACAGTTACCAGGTCACAGTAGAGTCAGGGTGCGTAAATTACAGGGAGACAATAAGTGTTATAGTAGCCTACAGTACGGACAGGAAACTAAACACTGTGGAAGGCTGGACACAGGAGAAGTTCATTGCCAAAACAGTTACCAGGTCACATTAGAGTCAGGGTGTGTACATTACAGGGAGACAA
>KN887392.1:25808-38911 GCA_000934455.1 Apostichopus parvimensis | reverse complement strand
TGCCAAAACAGTTACCAGGTCACAGTAGAGTCAGGGTGCGTACATTACGGGGAGACAAATAAGTGTTATAAGGGCCTACAGTACGGAGAGGAAACTAAACACTGTGGAAGGCTGGACACAGGAGAAGTTCATTGCCAAAACAGTTACCAGGTCACAGTAGAGTCAGGGTGTGTACATTACGGGAAGACAAATAAGTGTTATAAGAGCCTACAGTACGGACAGGATACTAAACACTATGGAAGGCTGGACATTGGAGAAGTTCATTGCCAAAACAGTTACCAGGTCACAGTAGAGTCAGGGTGCATACATTACGGGGAGACAGGTAAGTGGTGATTATGCAACATAGCCAGCCACAGACCTGGTAGCTCTGCCAATAATTTCACCTCTACCGCGTTTCTTGTCTATTCCAGTTGTCTGTAGATAATTGACGACAAGCTTTGACAAACTTACATACGCTCTTGAGTGAAGAAGCACTGCCATCGGGTTGTAATGCACCGAACACCTCAGACGTTACGTTAGAGGAAAAATAACCTCTGATGTCATCAATGTTGGCTTCCTGGTACATGTACAGCAAGACATCAGACACGACGCTGCCAGGTCTTAGCTCTTGGACTACAAAATCTTCCAGACCGTATTCGTACAAGCCACGGAACTGACCAGTGGGAAGGAGAGATGAAATGTATACACAGAGGATGTAAAATTGAAAGCTTAGAATATTCCAAAAGAAAATTTAATTTTTGACTGATGAAAGAGGAATATACTCTAAGCATCGATTCTGGTGGAAATTTGCATTCAATTCCTGCATACTGTTGTTGAGTTAACAGCATTTAAAGTTGACACGTTTCTTTGCCCAAAGAGAACTTGAAGCAAACAGGCGTGATGTCGTAGAAGCAAACTGAATAATTCCGCTTATATGTTTGTCTTTAAAAAATTAACATCCAAAATTGGCCACTCTGGGGAACATCTCATAATGAACACGCTATATTCATTGGTATATAGTTGACTTTGGATTCGATGGAGATACTTTTACCAACTAGTATGAAAAATTACCACATTCAAATTTCAATACATCTTAGCCCTTTACGATATGCAGGTTAACTTATATACTCCTCGACAGCCAGTCGATGTACAATCAGCTCTGATGAAAGTTCCCCGTTCAACATATTGTCATAGAGTAATGCAACATTATAGAGCGAATAAAAAGTAGTGGCTTAGTAATTCCTTGTCATAAGTCAGATATGAATATGTAATGGAAACACTGCAGAAAGTCTACAAGTTCCAATTGTTGTAGGATCAGGAGGGTCCTTACACGCGGGCCAACCTACAAGTGCAGTAAAGTCATCCATACTTTGCAATAGAGTAACCATGTGCTCACAAGGGTTGTGTTAACTTTCGACTTCTTTTAACTTCAAATGACATTTGAACTCCATCAAAACTACTAGAAGGCTAGAACTTGGCTGGCTATAAAGAGGCTTATTTAGATGTGCATAGTTTGGCCACTTGTGGCCTTCGACCTCGCCGAATATAAAAATAAGAAAGAAAAGTTACTAAGTGGCATCTACCTACATAGCTTGAAGTTCATGCAAACTAGGCATGGTGAGTTATCATGTTTAGATGCCAGGGCATCGTCACATACGCACACACATAACTACACAGTCACGTTATCACCATACTACAGGGTGATGTTGCTTCAATATAGCAAGGATGCATATATAAATCACACACTACAGGGTTGTAAAAAAACTGCTTTATCAGATGTTAAAATGAGCTGGCTATTGCCCTTAAAAAGAAACTTACATAGTTGCTGATGTCTGCAGTAATAGCCATGTGCTCTTTACTACCTGGATCAGACAGAACACTGGTTAGGTTACGATATTGAAATCGCACAGTTGCAAGATATGTCACAACACCTGCATGAAAAGAAAACGAGAAGTCTGTGACTTTAGAAAATGAACAAAGAGAAAGCGGTTAAACTTTAATCGACAGTCTTCTATTGCAAAGATTGCACTTTAGCTTTGACAGGCTTAGCTACATGCTAATAGCAAGTTTGCATTGCATTCTGCATGTTAATAATTAAACCCAACGAGAGAGAGAGTCAATTTGTTTCCTTAAACAATCAAACGGAATCACAATTGCTGGTCAAAATATCTTTATTTTGTAGAGAACAAGAGTGGAAGGGATTTACTGAACAGTGGCAGCAGATTGAGATGGGAGGGCCTTTTCCCCCTCCCCAGTTTTGTTAAAACCTCAACAAGTACCTCTTACATAAATTAGAAATTTGCCACTTTTTCTTCATGAAATGTATCCTTGTGGCCTTTCTGAACTGAAAAAGTGACCTATTTTGTCAATTAAACCGTGACCTTCTGTTGAAAAATTAAGAAAACTTTTATTTTTAGAGAGTGCTTTGACAAATGAATAAAAAAAAACTTGGTATTTAAAAACAAGGGGCCCTTCTGTTGATATGCATTCATACACTTGAATTTGCTGAATGTATGAAGGTGTTTCTGTGCTTTGCCTCCTCAAATCAACGTCACGTCAAATCAACGTCCTCTCCCTTCTCCCTCATTTTTTCACTGTATTCATCCTACCTCTGATAAGAACCACCACCGGTTTGCTCACAGCGACTGCTTCGGGATAATTCGACCCGCCTCGAGCGACGCAATAGAAGACTCCCTGGTCCCTGGTTTCGAAAACTTCAAAACTCAAGATAGTGCCGGAGATGTTAGTGGGGATATCAGAGCTCCACCCTTTCTTGTACCAATCAATCCTAAGTGTGTGTTGAGCTTCGCACCTTGTGTGGAATGAATCCTCCACATTCCTTACCAGAATTGGCTGTGGATCAACTGTGATTTGGGGTGCTGAATGAAAAAGGAAAACACAATTGATATCAACATACTTAAATTTGGAAACTGCCTGTAAAAAATTAGAAATATAGGAGACCTTAATATTCATGTGATCAAGTTTTTTCAATCAATTTGATCTATACAGAGAGAAAAAAAAGAATTATTCCTTGTGCCAATGGTCATAAAAAAACTGCTCTCTTGCATGCCTCTCCTCTCCTCCCCCCACCTCACCCCCATGGGTCTATGATGGGTCATCAAAATGAGCCCTAAATTTTAATACCCTAAAACTTCTGAAAGTTTTTAAAGAGTACTTTGGTGTAGATGTTCTGACTTTTCCAAGTTATTTTATGGAGTGACCATATTTGGACACTTTATTATCTCCCCGTATAAAGGAAAGATATATTTCTTATATGACAGGTGGCATTAAAATAAACAGTTTTAGCTAGCATGTGTGACCATTATCTAATGCCTTGCTATTGCATATTTGGGATCATTTAGCATATTTATTTTATTGACGATGTTTAGGTAAAGCTGGTGATGATAATAGTTATGTTTAGGTACAAATCCAATGGATGAATGATTTCCAACATCAAAATGTACTAATTGTCATAAAACATGTGCTAGCTCTAAAACAGATTTTTGGTACAGATGCAAGAAATTTATAGTAACTTCCAATAGATTTTTGGTTTCTCCTTACCATCTTGGGTGATGCCTGTACATCTTTCCAGAACGGGTAGAAAGTACCTACTTTCCTCCAAGCCCATCACGTTTTGATCTCGGAAACAACTACCGGTAACCGCCTGCTGCCACTCGTCCAAAACACAGATCATTTCTTCTTCTTCTTTGGAGCAGCCATGCAAGATACCAACTGTGACCCGCAGAGAATCTGTCTCGGTCATCGTGGGAGATAATTTTATGACTCTGAAAACAATTATCATATCGCTTGGCACTTCTATAGGAGGTTGAAATTGCAACGCAATAGGTGATCCGAATATGACAAGAATGTTGGTATAAACTTTGCTGTACAGCAGGCTCCCCAGGCTTCTCTTAGTTGGCTGCTGGGAGTCTTCAATTACTTCAATATCTACTCGAAAGTCTGCCAGAGGACCGGAAAAATATTCTGGGCGGATGCTGGCATTGACCAACAGGCCACCACTGAACATCCTCATCTCAACGGTCTGGTACCGCTGCTCCCTTCCTGTCCGTTGCTCAATCGACAAACATTCCAAGGGATATGTCTGGACATCATCCAGCTTCATACTACATTCACTACCTACAGAAAGTTAAAACAGTAGAAACTGAATGATAGTCAGGGATGAGCCTGGGGTAAAAAATAATCACGGAACTTTGCAAAAATTGCGGTATAGGCTCCAGTTTGTGAATGCTACAGTGTATTAGGATAATAGTTTTAGTCCCCGAGGTAGAAAAGAAATCAGAAAAAGCTCATGCCTGGATAGTACGTGACTGTTCAATTTATTACTGATAATATGGGCGTAGCCAGAGGGGGGAGGAAATTTTGCAGGGTCGAAACAGGGATGGCCCCTAGGAAATTGCACGCACGTAAAGCATATACATTGTCAAGACTTGTGTAGTTGTACTACACAAATGTAGTGCAAATTAAGGAAATCATTGCACCATTTTAGGACCTTTACCGAAACAAATTGCTCCCCTTAAACCCCATGCCCAAGACAGATGGAAGCCACATATTGCACCCTTTCCCCTACAATTTGACATGAACAGAAGATACAGCAGGGAAAACAACCACATATACTTCTGGGGGTTTTCCCCAGCAAAAATTTGGGGGTGGGAGGGAATCATTTCTCTAAAGCTCAGTCATAATCAGCACGGTAAATTGAAGCCTAAAACCCTTAGGATAAATGTAGCAAGCTATACCTTATACTTCGTAGATCTAAAAACTGCACATCATCTCTATTGCAACTGCAAACACGTTCAAGAAGAGAAAAAGGTTGAAAGTATCATGAAATGAATGAGATGGATAGCCTCCTCCTCCTTCCTACAAACATGTAACGAAGAGAACAACTAGCAACACCCAGCCCCTACAGAGAAGTTCGGATTTAGAAGCAAGAAGTGCCACCGGAAAATGGAGAACTGAAGCCGTTTGAGGACGACATGCTGTGCATTATCGAGAACTAGGGTTGGGCGATATATCGAAAATTATTATTATCGCGATAATTTTTTTTCAGGACGATATTTTTTGAGGATTGAACAAATGACGATAATTTCTTGTGAAAGAAATTTGAAATAAATGTGGAAAAAAAATGCGATTATCCTTTCTCCGTTTAATGTGTAAATGTTATTCTAGCATTCCATGGTTAAGAAAGTTGAAAAGAAACAAAGTTTATCAACTTCATTTACTGACTTTTGAACTTCGTAAAAACCCGTCCTTTACAACATTCACTGTATAGAGAACAAAACTCTGAAATCAGCAGAGAAATTACCAATTGTGTACGAAAAGTAAGTTGGTACACCTTTCAAATTTTACGAAAGATCGAGCAAAATACTTTCGAAAAATTCACGCGAAACTGGCATATCGTGCTAAATGCAACTAATGTCATGTAAACAAGGCTCTAGTACACCCATTTATGAATAAACCATAAGACCACATCTGGTGTTAAGCGGGGGGAAAAGAAAGTATTTTCTATAATTTCCAAAAAAAAAGGAAAAATTAATATCCTACCATAGTTAAGTGTATAGTAAATAGCCTAACCACTTCGTCGGTTACGGATCTCACGTAACAACAAAAACACAACTAATTGTATTTTGCGAAGTTGACGTTCTCTACAAGGACATGGAAACAATATTTAGCATTTAGTTAATCAGGCCAAGTGGCCTAAAACATGGGATTGCAAGGTTTACTTTCATAAAGATGGCCATACTGTAGCTATTGGGGCCTTGATATCGTGCTATGTCTGTATGGTATAGACTGTGCCTCGTGTATCATGGGGAATAGATTGTTTTGTTCATGCGGAGGAGTCCGTTGGCTTGAGGTGTGTTCTACTAACCTTAATGTTACGGGGATATTTACCTACTTTTCTTGAACGTCTAAGATAACATTTCGCATAACTTTACAGACCCTTTACTGACTGACCTAATTAATTCTAGAGTGGAGCCAAAATAGTTTACTCCATGAAAAGTTTTTTTGGAAACGTGCCAAAAATGTTAACACACAGGTGTTAGACAGGGGGGTTGTATGGCAAGGTACCTGGGAAAATTTGCAGTACATGTAGCCTACCGCGATATTTAAGTACAGTAGGGTAAATGAAACACTGCAGTTGTAAACTGATGTACGTATAGTGCACGCTGTTCATTGTTAGGCAGTCTAGAAACGGGGCTTTGCCGAACGTAGTTTGTTTCATAATATCGACAGTTTTGTAAGTTAAACTTTTTAAAGATTGTAAGACAGATTTAATCTCTTTTCATTTTATCACATGATATAGCTACTCTAACTTGTCATTTTAAAATTTTCATCAGTTTCGTGACAATTTAAATTAAAAAAGTTGTCAGTATTTTGAATCCTCAACTGCGAATTTTTTATCGCCAGACACGCAAAAATACTAAAATTTTCCGGGGGCCTTCGCCCCCTGGTCCCCACAAGGGGTTCCACCCCTTGACCCCACCTGGGCCCTAAGGCGGGCCCCTGGACCCCACGCCATTATGCTCGCACGCAACGCGTGCTCGGTGTGTTCGCTGCGCGAAAGCACCGGTTGGAAATCGGCAGTTGTTTTTAGTGTGTTTGCGAACACACTAAAAACAACAAGGAAAAATTATCGTAATTATCGAAATATCGCGATAATTTTTGAACTATTTATCGTGACGTTAAAAAGCAAATATCGCCCAACCCTATCGAGAACATAAGATTCATAAAAGTAAGTCAACAACCAATTCCAAGACACACTCAGAAGAGACATCGACAGGATCAAGCACTCCACCAAACTGCTTATCCCCACCGAAAAAAAACCCAGAAACCTGTGCGAGATAGACATTCAATCACACAAAAAACTACTCAGGCAGCAAAAAAAAAAAAAATAACAGAAGACCTCAATGGCACCTCTTGACCGATTCAATGCCGAAGCACAGAACACAGCCGAGAAACTACAGATGGACGACCCCATGGAATCCATTGCCGATAAGCAAGCCTTCATCACACTAAAGGATCACAAGGACAACATCGAGAAATACCTCCCATCCAGGCTCATCAACCCCGCAAAGAGCGAAACGGGACTCGTAAGCAAGGTCGTCCTAGACAGAATCAACAATGCCGTAAGGGATGCCACAAAGGTTAACAAATGGATAAACACATCATCTGTCATAGAATGGTTCATGAACATACTAGACAAGGACAAACACACATTCATCAGCTTAACATTGTAGAATTCTACCCTTCCATATCAAGAAACCTAATGGAAAAAAGCCATAGCCATGGCAAGAGAGTACACACACATCTCCGATCAAGAAACCCAAATCATCATGCACTCCAGGAAGTCACTCCTATTTGACAAAGGCCTTGGATCAAGAAAGGAATGACGACCTCTTTGATGTTACTACAGGCAGCTACGATGGGGCCGAGGTATGCAAGCTTGTAGGACTCTAGTCCTAAACACTCTTGCAAAAGAATACCAAAAGGAGCACATTGGACTAAACAGGGACAACGGCCGATCAGTCTTTTAACACAAACACGAACATCAGGAAAAACTTGACCTAACTATTCAAAGAACTCGATCTCAGCATCACCATCGACTGCAACCTGAGTGGTTGCTAACTTTCTTGACGTCACCGGCAACCTAAACACCGGCAAATACTACCCCAAGATGAAACCTAACTGTCGCCCCATGTTCATCCACAGACAATCCAACCACCCTCCCAGCATTAACAGGAACCTACCAGCCTCAATAAGCAAACGTATCTCCACCATCTCACACGCGAAGATATCTTCAAGAAAGCCTCACCAGTTTAGGAGGAAGCGCTGAATCAAGAAGCTTCACTGAGGGTCTATCCTACATCCCAACCAAGCACAACAGTAACAGGCGGCGCAACATTATCTGGTTCAACCACTCTTTCAGCAGCAACGAAGCCACAAACATAGGCGATACATTCCTGAAACTAATGAACAAACATTTCCCAAAGAAATCAAAACTGAACAAGATATTCAACAGAACCACAGTGAATGTCAGCAATAGCTGCATGCACAACATCGCCAACATCATCAAAGGACACAACAAACAAATATCAGCCACTAACATCAAGAACAAGAATGAACTGTCAACTAAAGGTCCTATGCCACCTAAAAGAAAACTGACAGGGGTAACATCATCTACCAGGCTGAAGTCAAAGAAACCAATAAGCCCAAGACCTATATAGGTCTAATCGAATCTCATTTCAAGCTGAGATGTGGCAACCACAAGCAGTCCTTCAACCACCAGAAACACCAAAACGCCACGGAACTCTCAAAACATATTTGGAAGCTGAAACAAAACAACAAACAATTCACCATCAATTAGTTCATCGCCAATCAAAGCAGTGCAACCTTTGCCTCACCGAAATCAAAGTGTGGCCACAAGAACAAGTTCTACCTATGCAACTTCAGAAGGGGCGTGCGTTGTCTCACCCTCCCCAGCCCAACCGCAGAAAGCCCACAAAGGAACATCAGCCAATGGATAATCCCTCCACCAACCCCCGGAGAGACAGAAGGACCACACCCGGATGCTTCCAACCACAACTTGCCCACTGGACACAGACAAAGGAGCGGACGCGGACAAAGTGACGGTACACTGTACACTTGTTTGGGACATATATACTGTACTCTAGGAATTCAACATGAAGCTAGCAGTTGTCTGATGATGGGTCAAAGCATGAAACTTGCAACTACTAGTGTTCCACTAGTCTCAACTAATTCTCATTTATGAATATGAACTACGATTTCAGTTATATACATACGGTATATAGGCGAAATATGCCACCAAACAGAACTAGTATTGTTCGATACAGGTGTTAAAAGCCTGAATTGGAATGATGACCTTACCAGTTTCCAACCTCTGGACATACAATTAGTGTCCATTGCCTACTTGAGTAGGGTGTCTGCATATAAAATATATATCGGTATCATTTGTGGGATACATGACAGTATAGTTTGTGGGATACATGGTTTTATCGTCTGTGGGATACATGGCAGTATAGTTTGTGGGATACATGGCGATATCGTTTGTTGAATACATGGCGGTATCCTTTGTGGGATACATCGCGGTATCGTTTGTGGGATACATCGTGGTATCAATTGTTTGTAATGAGAACAAAACCACATTATGGAAAATCTGAAATTGCAACTTTATACTACGGTACTTACTCAACACACTAATATTGACAGTCTTAGAAACAACTCTGTCATTAACAGATGCTTGACACGTAATCCTAAAAGCAAAGAAGAGAAAATAGGAATATTAAAGGAGTATCAATTTCAAATGAAAAGAAACAGATTCCCTCAAAAGATATTCAGCAGCTCTTACTACTCAACAAATTTTGAAAATGTTGAAGTTTCAGTATTGTTATTAGGATTTTGAAAGTTGCGTCTGCGGGAAGCGACGTCTTAGAAATGTTTGAGTCGGCTTAGAAAACTTGCGTCCCTGCAGGGCCGTCCTCCATGAAACAATAAGCACTTTAAAGCCTAGATACCACTACAGGATCATAACATACTTTGATAATGATCCCTGACAACACATTGGCTTGTGCACAACAGAAGTGTTGTGATAGTCCTATAATGACTATGTGCACTAAAAATCAAATGATGAAACCTTCGACTAATATACAACGGCAAAATGACTGTCAAAGTCAGAAACGGGAAATTTTGCCCTAGACTAGTTACCATACAGTACTGCCCACATTAAATCAGCTGTCGCAATGTCTTTCGTGATCACCTGAGTACTGTAAATGCTGCAACTATGAGACGATATATTACGATCAAACGAGTTTATACCGTCATATCAAGCACGAACGATATCGAACATGACAGTTACCTTCACGGAATACCGTGATGTCAACCTGAGTGCGTCAAGATTCATAACTTTTATTCAGCTTTGGTCTTTCATTATATATGCTATTTCGGTAGGTCGTAATAACAACAATTCGTGTATCAGGGAGATCCTACTGTGCCAGAATCGAATTGGTTTTCCTTGGGATAATTTGTTCCTGACAAAGACCCCAACAGTTGCTTGCCGAAAATCACATAACAATGGCAAACATTATCACGCATCCATACAAAGGGTTTTTAAGATCGGCGGTACAATAGAAGGGATTTCCAAGCAGGGCTTGCATTAGTCGGGGAATTGCGCGATTACCACAATTTGATTTCAAAAGTTGATGTCAAAGTTTCTATCATAACATCCCGTAAATTTTTTTGTCAGTCTTTCCTTCTACAAAATAATTTTGAGAATTCTTTCAATATTTATGCTTGAATCACAAACGTTTACAGTAGCTACAGTATAACTATGGGAGCAAAGCACATGCTATGCAGAGCAAAATATTCATCAAATTCTTTCGTTATTGCTGCTATCTTCGACTACATGGTAGCCTAACACCACACTAAGTCAATGGGAATATCTAGCCTAACCATCTGTTTATTCTCGGAAATTGTGTCGCAGTTAGCTGGACATAAAAATATTTACCAAATTCTTTCATTATCACTGCTATCTTCCACCACATGGTAGCCTAACAACACACTAAGTCAATGGGCAAATCTTGCCTAACCATGGGTTTGCAATTTACGACAATTTACGAAGAACTATTTTTGGGTCTTCCCCAATTCTTTCAAAATCCTGATGAAACGTTCGATCGTTCTGCTACCTTATTCACGCTATAACGATAACATTACGATAACATTACGATAACATAGTGTGCCAGTGAAATAGGATGCACACCATCACTATACTACGAACACGTTGCTATGGCCGATATTACATTAAGTATTTGCAATATGCGTAATGGAAATGATATAACGATGGACTCCTCATTTTTTGTCATGATAGACGATGCGACGGTCAATTTAATGTGGGCGGTACTGTATATGATGGGCTAGACATCAGCAATGCACACTACTGTATGGTATACATCTCCCTTACATAGGGGGGCGGGGGAATGGTTCATCACAAAGGTCTATATCATACATGATTAAGATATCAGTTGGACTTGTGCCTGCTTTAATCAACACGGTGAATGTGAATAAATCTTTGAGTTTTCAAAAGAACAATCACTATTAATAATAAACGGATAAATACTTTACACTCACATTGTTTCTCGAGGTATGTATTCAACATCAAAGACTGACAGTGTGTAGTTTAAACCCTTTTCGCTCTCTGAAAAAACATACTCTCCGTCCACCAACCATGTGATGTCAGGACCGGGATGGTTACGGGCGGAGGCTATGCAGACCACTCTGTAAGTTGAATTAGCTCGAACCGTGACGTTCTCTGAGATGTACGTAATTTCAGGAGGACCTTCAAAGTGTTAGGAAGGAAAAGAAACATGATGTAATATACTCTATGTCATCAAGAAAGGATTCATGACAAATCTTAAATTATTAGTGTAGAGGTTTACCTTGCACTGAGTTGGAAGCTTGTTGTCACTCTGACCAAATCATTGGAAATTTACACATGATGGACTCCCCCCCCCCCCCCAACAGTTTGTCTTAAGATCAGGTGACCATTTTCTTGGGACAGTTCACAGATGTTGTGAAACGTCCCCGGATTACAACTGTCCCCAGAATTTGTACCTGGATTTCATATTATGTTCCTGGATGTTTACGAGTGTCTGCTGAACTATCCCCACTATCCCCCCACTATCCCCACACTTGTTAGAATGCACTGAATAAGTGTCTTAATAATGTTTTCACCTTGATTTGGCTCTTTGTGCGTAGAAATAGCTTCAAATGAAAGATGTAATTGCTTGTACGTCACAAGTCACAAACATAAAGTCCTTCCACACTCCTTGATGAAGGCAACACACATCAGTGAATATAATTTGCCTGTAGAAATCCAGATTCAAACCATACATGTTTTATTTTGTGCATATAATCGACCCCAAAACCCCGGTTTCCAGTTACCATCAATATTTTTGGCCTTGGGATCTTTCGGTTTGACAAATTAGTGGTTTCTTCCAGAAATTTTCCAGAAACTTTGGCATTTGACAATGAACCATGTCTTCAAAGGATATTTGAGGGCATCTCAGTGGTTTTTGTCCATGCTATATCACAGCCATATACTGAGATGCCCTCAAAATCCCCCCCCCCCCCCTCTGCATGATGTTGACATAAAGGGTCAACATCAATGTTGTTCCGGATGTCCTGCAAAAAATATTGTCACTTGTTTCTTAAGTTGATCTATTTTGGTTACAATCACTAGTTTGTGATGTTAATAATAGCCAAAGCCGATAGGAAACATTTTGCGTCCCACAAATATAATGTAGGTCTTCATTTGTTTGTATTTAATTGGCAAAGACTTTTTGAGTTAAATGCCTAACAACATCATAACCCTGATGTGAATTCACAGGAGACAGGATAAAGTTTTTGAGTAAATTATCCTCTCCTTCAAAGGACATATTCCAGTGGGTGGGGGAGGGGGGGGCAGTGTAACATTTATCCTATTAAGAGAAAAATACTCTGCAAATGTTGGTTGAAAGCCCCATTTTATACATCTTGTCCCGATCTCCAGGTATGGTTGATTGAACGGTACAAAGTTTAAATAGTTAATTGTGGTTCAGAAGGGTTCTGATATGACACTTACCAAAGCAGGGTTCCAGTCCCACAAGGGTTCTGATATGACACTTACCAAAGCAGGGTTCCAGTCCAACATGAAGGAATAGTAGCACAAGGGTTCTGATATGAAACATAACACTCACCAAAGCAGGGTTCCAGTCCCACATGAAGGATAATAGCACAAGGGTTCTGATATGACACTTACCAAAGCAGGGTTCCAGTCATGAAGGAACAGTAGCACAAGGGTTCTGATATGAAATGTAACACTCACCAAAGCAGGGTTCCAGTTGACTCTGCACAAAAGATAGTTGCTGATTGTTGGGGCAATTGTTGGGAAAGGCATCTGCTAACACCCTGAGGCAACTTTGGCTGTTCTCGCAAGTTCCAATAAACTCTTCACCTCTAACATGAATTCCTGATATGTTCTGCTGTTGCCAAGGAAACAGGAGTGGGTTGCCAGGTGCAATTTCCCATGAGATTATCAGCTTGTCTCCTATGTT
>KN887392.1:0-15730 GCA_000934455.1 Apostichopus parvimensis | reverse complement strand
ATTGAACATTACAGAACATTGGAAATATCAATTTTAGGGGTGGAAAACCTCTATGTTATCATTTCGTGTTGGTTTACTGTGTATTTGCCCATTTAACTAATGCCCAAAAAAAACAAAATCAAATTTTCAATACACCCACCTGTCTGATGAAGACAGTTTCACCTTCACGGTGGTCGTACATCACCGAGGGTGTTGTTTCGTTGGAAGAAAATAAGCCCACCTCTCTAAAGGTATCGTCGGAAATGCAATCAAATTGGTTCCCATAGTAACAGTCTGGCGGAACACAAAACAGAGTTGCAAAGAATGTGACTGGTGTGAGTGAAAATTTATGAGAATATGACTATGATTATCGAGAGACAATAAACTTCTGTAAGCAATTTGCCTTCACACAGGCCTGTGGTATTACTGTACATCAATTTGGATGGTAGAATGAGAAGGAAGAGCTGGTCGCTGAGGGTGAACAGTGTTAAAAGATTACCAGGACATACTAGACACGGTAGAATGAGGTGCTAAAGTTGTGAGGAGACAGGTAAGCAAGGAGCAAAGTAAATCATCAATTTTCTCTCTGTGTATATATCTATACTGTACAAAAGGTTTATACATAATCTTTAAGACAGCAGTGAAACCTATGGGAACCTCAGCAAATGAAGAATACACATGTATGTACTTTCTAACTCCACCCTTCAAGATAATTGCTTTTCATTTTGAAAAATTATAAATGATTAAATATCTACTGTCGTCAAGAGAGGAAATCTGCCTTAAATTCAATGTTAGTAAAACATATATCATAACTGAATGACAGAGTACATAAGCACATACATGACCTGTCTGTTCCTTGTTGATGATAAATATCATAAATTAGCACATACATGACCTGTCTGTTCCTTGTCGCTGATAAATATCATAAATTAGCACATACATGACCTGTCTGTTCCTTGCTGATAAATATCATAAATTAGCACATACATGACCTGTCTGTTCCTTGTCGCTGATAAATATCATAAATTAGCACATACATGACCTGTCTGTTCCTTGTCGCTGATAAATATCACTACTGAGGGACAGAGTACAGTAGCATCCTGATCTTTCTCCCTCATAAACATCAGTACAGTACAGTACAGATCCTTTTCAAAACCATTTTATTACCATACAGTGAAACTGCTCTTGATAAACACACTGCAGGAGCGTGCATGGCCCATGTACTGTACTGTGGTTCCACAAATACCAGGACGTACATTCTTAGATCAATTTCCAACAAGACAAGACAACCAGCTAATCGATGAAAAAGAAAAGTGAAATTAATTGGGTGAACTCACCACTTTCACAACGTTCGTCCATAGAATTACCGCAGTCGTCGATTCCATCGCACTGTTTGCTTGGTGGAATGCAAAGTGGAATATTGTCACACAGGAACTGATTCCTGTCACATGTAAGTACCACTATGAGCAGAAATAAATAATTATTAGATCACACACACAATATATGATTGCTTGTATAGTATCAGTATCAAGACCATCAGGCATTTAGCCAAGCAGATCTGAGAGTGGGAAACAAATCTTGCTTTCACTGTTAATATTAAAATAGTGCCTTTAACCACATGCACTATTAGATGTTTTTTTTTTATATATTTTTTTATATATGTCTTTTTTTATGTATTATGTATTTTTTTTATGTATTATTTTATAAATGTATTTTTTTATATACCTCCGCTGGTGTTTTTTTCTCTTTATCCGTTCATCTCAAATTTCATATGCAATTCGGCAGAGTTCCGATAACTAGAACCATCTTTGGGGTTCTCAATTCAGGGCAAATTATTTTTTTTTATGGTCGTCCTGTTGTCAGAGACCAAATTTATGTATGGACAACCAAAATCCGCACTGGAGGTCATTCAACGGAAGAAGGTGTTAAATTGGGATTGCTTTGTTTGTAAATATCCTCAAATATGTAAAGTGATAAATTGGTATCTTCTGCAAAGTCATGTGTTCTATTTGCCAAAAACCTACACATCTCTGCCACAGGATACATGTTGGTCATTGCTTTTTTTTAGCAGACAACGTAAGAGAAAAGGCCTGATCCTCTGAGTAAAACCAGAAAAAAATTCCTTCAAAGTTTACGCTGCAATTAATATTTGAGGGGTTCCATAGAGAAACAATCGTTGAATCAAAGGGCCGGAGATTTAAACAAAATCTTTCTTTTACCTATACAGGTAGATGAATAGTACTAAACATGGAAGTTACATACAAGCAAGATAATACACACGTAAAAGGCATGGAAAATGTAAGGAAACTTAAACACTACATGTAAACAACATGTAAAATGTAAAGGATACTTAAACACTACATGTAAACAACATGTAAAATGTAAAAATGTGCCTAGAATGTCCTGGTAACCTTTCAACACTATGCGCCCTCTACGGCCGGCCTTCCATCGAGTGTTGGACAGGTGGAGTAACATTATACTAAACAACGTTCTTTCCACACCGGACTGATCGGCATAATTATACAGAGAGGCACTGCGAGTCATACACCTCACGCCACAGCTACGTATGTTGCTATAACTAGCATCCCACAAATTCCCGCACTTGATCACGAACTCCGCACTTGTGTGTCGTGTCAATGTTCCTAGTAGTGTTTGCATAATTAAATGATGCATAAAATATTACGTGTAGACCTCAATGACATGAGAACACACTGGCCCAACCCCCCCCCCCCCCCCCCCCCCCCCCTTAAAATGCCTAGTACTTGCTCACAACTTGTGACTTGCCCAATGCAATTTTATTACGTAATGCAGTTTTATTTAAAGTTGAAAGAATTGTCCCTCTTTTTCTCCCCAACCTCTATCGGCAAGTCGGCACAACCCTGGCCACTTCTGATCCCTTCCTATTACAGCATGTGAGCAATGGCAATGGTAAAAAACCAAACTTCAATGGCTATACTTTTGATGATGTACGAAGTATTTTACAGTCAAATGTTGTAGCTTACCCAAAAAAATTCTAGCTGAAGCATGTGAGTCAAACTGACTGAAAAAATTTAACCCAAGTTTGCAATGAAGAAATTACTGTGGTATGAATGCATATTTCCCTAATAGGAGATTCCAACTCTCAATGTGTGGAGAGAATTAGCATACTGTGAGATGAAAAATACTTCATAATGTATCAGAGATGTTATCTTCCCATAAAATTCATAAATTGCCTAAACTCATCACATTTTGTTATCAAAACAAATATATTAAACGTGATAGTCTCAGGAACAAATCAATTGTTCTGTTCGTTCCATTATAGCGCTCCTTGTTGAAACTGGTAACAACAGTTACAATATTTGGGTGCACATATGATAGCCTATAGCACAAACTATGCTAACTCTGCACAGGGGAGAGTAATATCTATCGTAGGATTGTAAGAAAGTTTGGTTCTTTTGAAAAGAAAGAGTTTTCTTTAATTTGAAAATACAGCAGGATCTTCATTCCAAATTGTTTTTGTTATGCATATGACCAGTCGTGAGTGCCTGTACTTCGGATTTGGTTCTCAAAAAGGAAAGTTTGCATCTGCTGTACGCAGCATCCTGCGTTGGTAACAATGCTGATTGATATGTCCTACCTGTATGTACAATTAAACTCCCCCTGCTCTGACTGGATTTTATTCTCCAGTTTGTAAGAGAAAAGAGTAATGGCAAATCTCGCCTCAGTGAAAAAATGGAAGTTGGAGTTGGATGCCAAGGACGCTTGGCTAAAAGGTCAAAAGTCATCTTGATTAAGTGCTCTCTTTGTGGCAAACATGAAAAAACATCAACATACAGTACCGCCAATAATTAACTTGGTAAGCCGCGCTCTTTTTTTGCGCTCTGTGCATTTAACCGCGCTCTATCTTTTGTTAAAACCCGCATTGAAATGCAGGTAATTGCAGGGAACTGTTTATCAGAGCGCAGATTCTGTCGGAAGGCTTCCCTAATTCTATTCATGTCCGCTAGAAGTGTGAAGTTCATTGTTACCGTCAGACGGTCAATGGCTGTAATCCTACTTAATTCCTTCCAATCCGGTAACAAAAGAATATCGATCGTCGCCGGTAGAAGGAAGACCGATATGTTTATACTCGGTCAAGAGAAGGGATAGTGTTAAGCACGTATCCTACAACGTACAATACAAATGTCCAAGTGTGCGCAAAACAGTTGGTTTGATGAGTGAAACATTAGCATAAAAACTTCCCGCGAACAATAAAAATTGCTGGTTAATATTCAAACAGTTCTCAACGTCTGTTCGGAAATAACAATATTCCTGAAAGTTATACAGGAATCATAATTTTTCCTACCACAGATCAAGTAAGAAAGCCAAATTAATCATTTCCCGGGGCTAGAACAGTATACTGTTCTTGCAAGTAAACGGGCTATTCGCGCACGTGTTACATTACGGAACTGAGTGGGTACTCAGTTTTTACTGCACTGAGACATTGCACGTTGTCCCTGCCCTTGGAATTCCCCAAGTATACAGCTTCACGGGCACTGTTCAAAACAACACTTCAAACGTTTTTGCACGTTGTTCTCATTTAGTATGCATGACCATTAAATCCCCCAAAAAAGGAATTCACATTTTACCTGTACGCGGGAAATCATTGGTACAGCAGGCTGTCGTCTGATGATTTGCATGCTACAGTACTGTACAACATTCTTACAATGTGCGTGAAACACTTGCAGAGCTCCCAACTGACCCGCATTTCGCGGGTTGGACCCGCATTCTAACACCCAAACCCGCTGACCCGCGCAAGCGTCCGTAAAACCTGCATTGTAATTGTCAAATATACATTAAAAAAATTGCATAAAATTTTGACTTAGCAACCATCATTTCTTTAGCATTTAGCATAATAGAGTATAAAACCTCCTTTACAGCATCATTTGAACCTCAAATTAGCCTATATTTCTTTTCATTGGGGCCAGCAGCGAACATTTTCATGCCACGGGAGAGAATGAATTATCACCTACTATTCAATTTATTGATGTTACACACAAAAAAATGCATATTTCTCAGAAAATTTTGGGTGACAAAAGCCTTTGTAAGAACCACCATTTTACATGTAGGTATCACCAGGATTCCAAAAAAACACCCCCTCCCCTTATACCCCTCCCACAGGACGGCGATTTGTGGCATGGACCAGCATCTGCCTTCTCAAGAGTTGGGAGCTATGCACTTGTTCTTAGTTAAACTAGGCAAATCGCCAAGAAATGATTGGCAGTGGAACGTCTCTACATAGCGAAACAGCGAACAGTATCCAAATGCACCGAGTCTTGTCCCGACATGTTTTTCGAACAGTACTCTATAAATCAGTGCAACGTTTCCCATCCTAATGTGCCTAAAGTCCACACAAAACGCGAGGCCTAATGTTTTTACTAAATATGATATGTTACCCCGAAAGGATAAGGCACGAAGTTTCCTTCTTGCTTTTTATTACTTCTGGTAACCAGAACATATCGAGGAATAAAATAAACACGTATAAAAAAGGTTTTGCCCTTCAACACGAAACTGTTCTCGTTTAGAACTTTCTTTCAGTCAAAGTTGTGAACTTCGTACTCGTACACTGGCCTAATGTGCCTAAACTCCGCACAAAACGCAAGGCCTAATGTTACTACAAAAAATGGTCTGTTCGTGTTACTCCGAAAGGATAAGGCACGAAGTTTCCTTCTTGCTCCTATTACTTCTGGTAACCAGAACATATCGGGGAATAAAATAAACACGTATAAAAAGGTTTTGCCCTTCAACACGAAACTATTTTCGTTTAAAACTTTCTTTCAGTCAAAGTTTGTAAACTTCGTACTCGTAGGCCTACACTGGATGTTTACAATAAACAATTGTGATGCATATAACGTGTGTTGGTTACAACTTACAACCAGTCGGTTTACGCTATGAATAGCGTTGTATCGATCGGATCACTCCCATTTTGTTGGTGGTGAATACCGAGCGAGGGGAATTTGCGTTCCTTTATTTGGGGGGAAAGTAGCGTTCCTTTATTTGGAGCGGGGTTAATTACAGTTAAGCTGCGTTTTGCACTGAATCGCGCTAATCTTTACCAAGTTACTTATTGGCGGTACTGATATATCACAAGGTGATGATTAGAGGGATACAACACGATAACACTCGATTAGTAATTTATATTGTCCAGTTCATATCAATAGAATCGGCAGTTGTAAACTGTGCAATTCCATTGCCGGGGCAAATATTGCTACACAAATTTTGGTCATTTGCTATGCAAAAAACCAATTATGTGTAGCATTTTTTGCTAGGCGAAAAAAGAAGGCACTAAAACAACGCTGTTGCCGCAGCTTTTCTGTTTGGATGGCCGTGGCTCTCTGGAAACCAAAATGTGTCAGACTACAGCAAAGTTTTTTTTCTATTAATACAGTATGTAAGCTGCTCCAATTTTATTCTTCATATTCATATTTTAAGGGTTTTGTCATTTTGTTGTGATTGTAAAGCGCTCTTGAACATGCTTAAGCAAGAAAAGAGCGGTATATTAATTTGGTAAATAATAATAATAATAAAAAGTTTCTTGACTATTTGACTCATACATGTCTGCGTGGATCTCTGCAATGTCAGTCAAATTACTGAATGTGAAGGGTGGTTAAACTGTACATGCAGCCAGCATATCAAAGTACTTACATGGGCAGTCTGCCAAGAGCCTGATGTAGGCGTGTGCCACGGATGGAGTATCACAAACGGCCATGGATGCTCTTTTGACGGAGACTATGCAGTCTAAAGAAGCTGCAGAACAGTCCCCTGAAATGACTGTCATGTTTAAGAGTCCTCGAGGGGGTGAAGCGAAAAATGATTGAGAATTATACCTCTCAATGGTAACCGCAAGCTCCTCGGCTATGAATCTTTCCGGTGTGCGTAATATTTTGGTCTGTAGAGTTCTGGCAAAATTCTAAAGAAAAGGAGAGTTCTGGCAATTAGTATCTTCATTTTCACCATAGATCACAAATATGACGGATCTGAATTGCGGGGCCCCCTGTTAGGCCCTAGGGGCAAAGAGACCTTACATTAACTTGTCGACAATAACTGCAATGATTTTAATACTTTCAACAATTTACAAATTATGGTGCCAAAAGAATTCTCTACTTAAAACTTAAACAAAATAATATTTGCACTTGGATCATTGGTAAACTTAAATTACCAAACTTTAATTTAATAGTATGCATTCTAGGTAAAGTATAAGATCATAGTTTGACAATAGCAATCAATTTAGTCTGGTTTGTTATTGCTTATCCATTTTAATATTAATGCCTATATACTGTATATATATTACTCTTATAATTTATTTCACAGCTAAAATCTCTACTGGATCCCAAATATACCTAGTGTGGATAACACTTGGGTGTGTGATATGTAAATTTGAAATTGGGATATTAATTGTTTAAACTTCATTGTACTGTAGGGCGAGAGTATGATATCGGTTGCTATGTTGTTGTCAAGGCCTGACTAAACTATACTAAAAAGATTTGTACTTTTTGTTCACTCATTTGTTTACATAAATGACAACAATTTTAAGTTTGCAATTCTTGTCTTAATCATTGATAATGTATAGATCTTTTGTTGCTATATCTGCAGTTTAGCAATTATAACGTTTTGAGAATCTACAGTACTGATTTCTGTGGGAGTTTTTTCTTCATAAAACCAAATTTCAGTGATTCCATAACAACCTTTGTGATTGGGGATGAAACCAGTCGCCATGATATAGATATACAGTAGGTATACATATATATATATATATATATATATTTATATAATTGAAATTGTAGTGAGTTGGAAAATCCAGAACAATGCAAAAACTTCCCTCTTCCACCGGGATTCGAACCCGGGCCTCCCGCTTTATATGGGGACACCCTAAACACTAGGCTATGGATGCTGATTGTATGTCCAGAGGTTCGAAACCGGTAAGAAAGGTCGTAATCCCCATGTAGGCGTTTGTCACGTGTATCGAACAAAACTGTACTAGTTCTGTGTTGGTGACATATTTGCCTTACTCTTAGAGATCAAACATGATGCTAACCAACTCGAAATCATTAGTGATTCCTAAAGCCGGATCTCGAAAGAGAAACTTATATAAAGATCACAACCACAAAGTGATTGTCACTTGTCAAGCTGGACTAACCTCAGGAACGAAAAATAATAGTGAATTGTCTGGATGTGAAAAATTCATTCGATAAAGCCCCGGACCATACCAAGTCTGGTTGAATGCAACCTGCAAGCAAGGGATCAAAACACAGTAAAAATTACATTTTTTTTTAAATTTTGTAGTAAATAGAAAGTTACACTATGATGTACTTTCTACATGAGTACATTCTCAAATGAAGTTTGGAATAAACACATTCATGTGCATTATTCAAATGATAAAAAAAAATATGATGATTGTAAAATGGTGTTTCTTTCAAAATCCTTTTTAGCATATTTGTAACAGTACTAGTACACAACCATCATATTTTTGAATTCCACTAATGACTATCAATTTGAAATCCCGGTTATCCTGATAAATGCTTTGTCGTCCCAATTACGCATCCCATGGTTTTCAAATCGGACATTGTTAGAGATTATATTACAAACCGATTGTCAATGTTGTTTAACCGACAATTCCAGATTTAGGTACAGTATGTACAGTTACAGACAAAAGGAGGTGGGGACAGTTGGAACAATTTTCACAAAAATTGTCCCTATAACATGAGGCAAAGTTTAGTAAGAACTAACAGTAGGTATATACCAACTGCAGCGTATACACATATATACAGTATGTGTTACAAAATTTGTGTAACAAACGAGGCAGAAAAACCGCCGAAAACAAAAGGATACTTAGCAGAAACTTGGGGAATCCTGTCGTAAACTCTGTTAAGAACCTTTGTTGTTCGTGAGAAGCAGAATTCCAGCCAGAAAATCCAGTTTGGCGTACGTGAAAACGGAGCTCTAAAAACACGCGTTTTCCTTCGGAATGGTAAATTCGGAAGGAAGAGAGAGTGCGCGATGACCTATGGGAGAGGTCACCGGGGGCGCAGTGCTAAAATTATACCAGTGGCGTCTAGGTAGACTAGGAAATGTGCGTTAGTGTTGTAGGAGACAGGTAAGAGAGGAGTGAAGTAAATGCAATGGTTGAAACTTGAAAGTGAAATAAAAAAGTGCAATACAGTACCTCTGAAATATACCCATCTGTAATAGATTGATTGCTATAAAAAGTCCAAGCAGCACTGTCGAAATTTGCTACGCCGAACACAGAGTTTCGTGGAAGATCGCACTTCTCCGAAACGCTGTTCAAATGCATTTCTGTGTCCAGACATGTAGCATTAGCTGTTAATAACAAAAAGAAAAAAACAATTTAATACAGCTTAAAAAAATTCAAGAACCAGACACCTTGAAAATTGGCCGCTCCACCGAAACAGCCCTAAAAACCCCTCTAATAAAGAAGAGAAGGATACTTATCGGGCTGCAAACAACTTCAAACTCTTCCAGAAACAGTGGATGGGGAAATCTCCGATCCTGGGAATCCAAAAATTTGGAGGAAATCCGATGGAAAAAATCCGCTCGAAAATAACGGTCGAGACACTTTGGGCGGTAGAATGAGAAGGAAGGGCGGTGACCGGAGGAGCCGGTCGTAGAGTGCACAGCGTTAAAAGGTTACCAGGACATTCTAGGCACTGTAGAATGAGGGTGCAAAGGTTGTGGGGAGACAGGTAAGCGAGGAACATAGTAAATAAAATTGTGCTGTATATTGTATGTCTTGACTTAACTCAAATTTGCCTTGGCTTTTCAAAACAAATTGGGGGGATTTACAGGCCTAACTTACTAATGGAATGATGAGAATTTCTATTTTACTGTACGTTGAAGTGTGACATTTACTGTTGATACAGTGAGCTGAGGAAGTGAAACAGTCAACAGTATAAGAACGTATGTACCATGATCTGCGAGGAAGATTTGAAGTGTACACTGTACACTCTTGTCACCGTCATCTGAGCTACGGTATAACAGACAGCCTAACGAGATCAGATGGATGGCATGAACATGACAGAATGTGATGAACAGGGGTTGACAGGATCACTACTTGCTGTCGATCCACAAACCCTTAGATCCGCTACCCAGGCTAGGAATAGTAAACAAGCAAGCAGAACCTTCCCCCTCCCCTGAGCTCCTCCCTCCGATTTGCTGCTTAGAATACAGTACATGAAAGATCCAAGGACTGTACAATAGTTAAATTCTCCGACGTCTGGAAAATATTGCAGCCCTGATTGGGGTTCTGCATAACAAGTTGTATCTGTATAGTACTACATGGTATTTAAACATTACAAGGAGTGAATATGTAGGACTGTACCACTCCGAGTAATTACAAGGAGTAAATATATGTAGTACTGTACTACTCTGAGTAATCACAAGGAGTAAATATGTAGTACTGTACCACTCCGAGTAATTACAAGGAGTAAATATGTAGTACTGTACCACTCTGAGTAATTACAAGTCATGTAGTACTGTACTACTTTGAGTAATTACAAGGAGTAAATATGAAGTACTGTACCACTCCGAGTAATTACAAGGAGTAAATATGTAGTACTGTACTACTTTGAGTAATTACAAGGAGTAATATGGAGTACTGTACCACTCCGAGTAATTACAAGGAGTAAATATATGCAGTACTGTACTACTCTGAGTAATCACAAGTCCTGAGTAAATATGTAGTACTGTACCAGTCTGAGCAATGACATGCCGTATTATGTACAGTAGTACTGTACCACTCCGAGTAATTACAAGGATTAAATATGTAGTACTGTACTACTCTGACTAATTACTGCCAAAGGAGTAGTACTGTAGTACTGTACCACTCCGAGTTATGACAAACAGTAAATATGTAGTACTGTACCACTCCGAATAATTATCTGTTTCCATTTTGTTTAAAAACTGTGAGGTTTATGATCAAGGGTGCTTTTCTCTTGTAATATACTGAAAATACTGTCCTTACCATACAACATGCTACTTGACTTTTGGTTTTTGCAGATTAATGTGCACTACATGAGTATGCCATACCCATGGAGTGTTATGGTTATGAAATATGAATTATGGTTATGAACAGAATTACTCACAAATAGACACTCCCCCCCCCCTCCCCCATCATTTTTGAAATCTTCACTTTTCCTTCAGTATACTGTACATATGACAATATCTTATTCTTTTCCCCAAGCCCCCTAAAATTTGATACACAATCCCCAGGGCTGTAATGTCCCTTGCTGCCCAACTTCTCCTAAAACCTAGCCATACCAGATACATTGTTCTTAGATATAGTACGCAGTATGAGTCATTGACTCATGGTGACTCATTGACTGTATAAAACCTGGTACAGTAGGTCACATCTGTCACAATGCACTTTTAGAGTCCTGACAGAAAAAACCGATGACGTACTCTTGAAATGCTGAACACAAAAATGACAAAATTTCAGAACCATACCCTCACAACAAAGACTTAAGGGATTCAATTTCAATGCCAACATATTGAAGGGGTTTTTTTCTCGTAAAACTTTACTTGATACATGTGTAGCAGACAGCTTTCTGTGTTTGTTTTTCTAAAAGTTCCAGACAGCTGCTACTACCTTTCCTCAAATATTTTTACTTACCTTTGTTTATTCTTAATCTTGCATGCTTCAACTTTGATACTCCCTTTGTTTCTATTATTCTTCACCTGTATTGTTCATGTACACTTGCTTTCTTTGTATGCATAACTTCCTTTTATATTCTCATTTGCATACATTCTTGTTATGTAATATACCTTGATTAACAGATACTGTAGTTTGCTGAATAAAGATTCATTCTGTTCCTGTACACCAGCCTGCAAACATCTCTTTTCTTTCCTTCAGTAGTTACTGTACAATATATTAGTTGGAGTTAACTTGTCCTAATTTCAGTTATGGACTTAGTTTCTCTACATGGCGTAGTCGGCAGGGTTCGAAAATTTTTAAGTATGGACTTTTCATCTGCAAGTCAAGTTTGAGTTAAGATATTTTTGAATCTCTTCAACCTAATTCGACCTTATCTGTCAAGTTTTCCTGAATTTCTTAAATTAAGCATGGCCTGGATTAAGCAAGCAGACTCTGGGTATGTAAAGCATTATACCCTTGAATCATTGAAAGAACTTTGTGCTGAAAATAAATTTGACACATCAGAATGTAAAGTTAAAACTGATTATGTACAATTAATTCAAGATGTCCCTGAATTTAAAGACATTTTCAAACCAGCTTCATTTTCAACTGCTCATTTGCAAAATCAATTAAATTCTCAATCAAGAAGGAAAAAACTTGAAAATGTTGTACTGTATGAAGAGAAAATTTATGGCAGTATTGACCATTTTCTGGACATTTTTGAACATCAAGCTGAATTTCAAGGTTTTTTTTCGAAAGATGAGTGGTCGCTTTTATTGGAGCCTTTATTATCTGGTGCAGGATCCCGAGCATTTTCTCGCATTGGTTCCCTTGAGTTGAAAGACTGGGCTACAGTCAGATCCAGAATTGAAAAAAGTTATGGAATTTCCAGAGAAAATTTCCGTGAAAAATTTCGCCGCTTGGAAAAATCTGGTAGTATGACGTTTGAAGATTATGTTGGTGAATGCACTGACCTGGTAATGAAATGGTGGGATATTCCAGCTGACAAAGTCCAACAGGATGTAAATTTGCAAAAGATTTTGGAGAGCGTCATCATTGAGCAACTACTTTCGATTGTTCGGGATGACAGACTATGTGAGAAATTACGTGATCTTGAGGCTGAAACCCATTCTCTAAAGCAGTTAGCCCAATGTGCTGATTGGTTTGCGCAATGTAGGAAAAATGACAAAGCCTTTAGAAGTCGCCAAGAAAAGGGTGATGTGAGATTTTCAAGCAGAAATGAGCAGTCAAGTCAACGAGTTTCTCAGACCAATCAAGGTTCGCTAAATCAAACTGGATACCGACAAAATCCTAGGGGTGGCTTTTCGACTAACAGGAGTGGCTTCACATATCGAGGCAGAGGATATACTCGCCCTGGTTTACCTAATGTACCAAGTAGTGTTGAATTTTCACAAAATCGTCAGGACATTAATGCAAGGACACCTAATTTGCAAATCCAAGGTAGTTGTAGTCTTAAAACCAAAGTTGACTCTGGTAAATATGTTCATATTTGTTTGAATGGTATTCCATATCTTGCACTTTTAGATTCAGGTGCTGCCTGTTCTATGATTAACACAATTGTGTTCAAGGAATTAGGTTTCAAGGAATTTACCACGTCCAATATTGATTATCTAAATTCCATAGATGGTTCTTCCTTGAATATTCTTGGAAAGGTATCTCTGTCAGGCATTATTGCCAATCAAGAATTTTCTCATGATTTTAATGTTATGGAAATGTCAACTCCTGTCCTTCTTGGGCATGAGTTAATTCAGAAATTGAATTTGGTGTATGATCTGATTGATTCAAAGTTTTGGTTCAAAAATCAGAGTTCGCAATTTTATCCAATTGTTACTTTTAATCCAGTTCTTTCTAATTCAGGAATTCAGCAAAACGAGAATTCTGAAGGTGATATTGTTTATGATCCATTTCATGTTATGCTTGAGGGCCAGTCAAGATCTACCCAAGCCAAGCAACCCATTAAGTTGAATTCATTTCACGTTTCACATGAAACAGGCGGTGCTCCTATTACCTGTCATATTGATATTTCAAAGGTAATTGATCAAAATGTTCAACAGGAACTTGCGTCCAATCAAAACGCTACAAAACATGCCATACCCACAGGCAGAACTTCTAAAATGTCTAACCAAGACAGTTTCATTAAAACCAATGACACATCATTGTCTCATTGTTCTGCTCAAAATGACTTGTATCCAAAACAAGAACCTATCAATGCTCCTGAAGAGCTAGATTCATCCACTGTTGAATCACATTGTGCTATCGATCAAAATCATAGTGATAATTCCACATATGCTAATTCAGACTTTTCAAAACTCCCTTTTGTATCATTGGGTAGGTCTGGTCCAGGCATTCTAGGAGCACGAATTAAAGCTCCTATATCTTCCATGCGTTATGGAAGACTTGTTATTCAAAATGAAATTTGCAATACTGATTTGCAATCTGAAGTTGCTGCAGAATCTAGTAAATCAAGAAGTGAAAAGCAATTACAGCAAATTTTTCACAAGCATAATGCTATTTTATGTCCAGTTACTGGTTGTTGTAATATCATTGAACATGAAATTCCAATTATTGAGGGTAGTAAACCTGTTGTAGTGCCACCTTACAAACTAACAACAGAGAAACGTACTGATATGGTAAATCAAGTTAGAGATATGTTGAAACAAGGTATTATTGAACCTAGTAATTCATCATGGTGTTCTAGTCCGGTTATGGTTCCCAAAGGAAATAAGCATGGACAAAAACAATGGCGTATGGCAATTGATTATCGTGCCTTAAATAAGGTAACAGTACCTGACCGTTATTCCCCTCCCCACTACAGAGCAATTGTTGGACAGTTTGCATGGTGCAAAAGTTTTCAGTTCCCTAGATCTAAAAGGTGCTTTCTGGCAACTAAGACTTGCTTGAGCGTGTGGGCCTATTGCGCTACATATCTGAGGATCCTGAGGTTGACGAGGATGTAAGTGAAATAGATGTAGAAGGAGGTTGGAAGACTTCGATAGATGAGTTCCAACAAACTGTGGCAGATGCCATGAAAACTTTCCAAGCCTCAATCTCGAAATTGGAAAAAGACTTGGGCAAAGCTGTGGAATTTCAGGCAGAACGTATAGACTTATTGGAATTAAAGATGGCGGCCAAAGAAAAAGAATGCGAGGATCTTTCCCGTAAAATCACGCGCTTGGAGCAGACAATGGAATCCACCAACACCGAAGTTAATAAACAGGAGCGCATGGGAAGAAGGAACAACTTTCGTATTGTGGGGATTCCGTTAACAGAAGCGGAGGTATGTGAAGACATCGTCAAAACAACAGTACTTCCTTTGTTTACCGACATTCCTGAGATATCGATCGAGAGGTGTCATAGAGACGGACGAAGCAATGGGGAGAGATCGCCACACATTCTAGTCCGGTGCCTTTCATATAGAGACAAGATCGCTATTATGAAAGCCAGACGAACGACCCTAGCAGATTTTCATCGTCGATGATCTAACAAAAATCGATCTGACTGAAAAGAAAAAATGGGCGCCTAAAGTCAGCGATCTGTACAAGCAAGGTACCAAACTTCGTTTTATCGGAGGAAAATGGAGAGAAGCTTCGGGAAGGCCATACCAGTTCTGAGTACTTTCATTGTGTTTTCTCAATTTAGACATTTACTGGATCAGTTTCGCTTTTTTAAAAAATGGATTAAAAGTCCTGTAAGTACCGTATGTATTACAATACTTGTTATTCTCCTTTTATTATTGACAAAAAACTCCGCTAAGCAGTGGATACAGCCTGTAGGGTGTTATTGTTTTTTAGCCTCTTCATACAGGTTCCATATGAACCGTTTCAGTTGGATGGACGTTCATCCATTTGGGGTTAACGGCCTGGCCAATTGTATAGATGTCTTCTTTTTTGTTTTGTTTATTCGTGTTTTTTCTTTCTCTCTTCTGTCTCTTCTTTACGCCATCAGTTATTACATTAGATTAAATAAGGTTTTTGCAAAAGCATATTTCATTCACGTTTTATACGCTTTTAGTCAAGCAAGCAGCTTACACATTTTTATCTCTAAATGGCTGACTTGAAAATTTGT
>KN887391.1:55240-69534 GCA_000934455.1 Apostichopus parvimensis | reverse complement strand
AGACAGTAAACTTAATTACTTTCAACTTTGTTTTGTTCTTAGAATTTTGGGAAATTAATTAATTTACTTTCTCAAAATGAACTGGACAAATAGCTACTATGTGTGTTCTATCATAAATGTAATGAGATTATAGAGCATTTATTTTGGGACTACAATATTAGCAAATGATTCGTATTGGATGTGGAGCATCATATGCAGGTCGACAAGTATTTCTCTCATGGTACCCTCATCTATATATCTATCTAACATTCAATTCAATCATGTTCAATTTGAAACATTTTATATATCTTTACAAAGAAGTGTGAGGAAACATTTCCTACTCTGAATGAAGTTTAAATTCAATCTCAGATTTACGTTAGCAGTTGAAAAGTTTCTTCAGTCCGGGGAGCGTGTGACGAAGAAGGGGGGAAAGGTACAGTTTATACTGATATACTAAGATCTCACCTCACATCCACCACACTGTAGAAAGTTAGGAATGAACCATGAAATAAGTCTAGGAACCTTGCTAGGCTCATAAAGATCAGTTAATTCAGCAGGTTTCAGGACATTTCCTGAACTGTTGATGACGACACTCTGCCTGTTCTTTGTTGGTTCTTTGGTGCGACTATTCACATAAAATTCATTGTCCGAGATTTCGGCGACCTGTAAGTAGAAGATAAAGGACATGGGAATGTATCTACACTGGGCCCAAGGCAACTATCCTAGCAATTAATAATATGAAATTTGGTCCATGTGAGAGTATATATGTCATGCCATATTACGTTATACTGTCATGCTATGGGTTGTGTCATGTCATGTTCTATGCTATGTCACACACAGCATAGCGATGCTGTGATGGCACATTATATGCTACCTTGTATTGTGACATGTTACATGCTTTGTTGTGTCATGGCATCTTACATGATATGTCATATTTTATATGCTACCTTGTATTGTGACATGTTACATGCTTTGTCCTGTCATGGCATCTTATATGATATGTCACGTTATGTCATGTTTTATATGCTATCTTGTATTGTGACATGTTACATGCTTTGTCCTGTCATGGCATCTTACATGATATGTCATGTTATGTTTTATCTGCTACCGTACGTTGTGGCGTGTTTTATGCTACGTCATGTTACGACGTGCTATATGCTGTGCCTTGTCATTCATGCCACATGATATGTGATGTCAGTTCATGTCATGTCATGCTGTTATGGATGTTGATACACTTTATGTACATATTAGACAAAAGACCAAAAAAACAAACCACCCTGTACACCTCAACAGACTATGAAGAGACTATACTGTAAGAATATTAATGGTGGATGGCCAAAATGAATGAACACACATTATCTATACGATGCTGTTTTAAAAGGACTGCCAAATGACTATGCTAACATATTTATCAGAATTTGCTAAAGAGAGACCTTTAAGAGTTGGAGAGGAAAATTATGCTCTCAGTCTTACTACTCTAATGAGAAAGGTACAAGCTGGAAGAATTTCTATGAATGCTGTGGGACTTTTTCCTTTGGGGGGGGGGGGGGGGGAGCTGGCATCCTAATATGTAAAACAAATGAACTTTTATATTTTATCCAATTCTGAGAGGTTTGTATACTTCCCATGTTTTAGTGCAGCTATTAATTGGAATATGAAACACATCTTCCTTTCCTTTCATAGAGCTCTATTAAATATCGGTGCTATGTGATATTAGCCACTGCCTTGGCTTTAATTTTTGAAGCTGAACAAGACCTGAATGTTACTTATGTGACATGTACAAATTAAATATTCTCCTTTTATCACTGACATGAGCTCCACAACGAAAACAGTAATATAACTGTAAAATATCAAATGAATATATCACTGTAATATAATGTAATATAACTTTAAAAAGTAATATAACTGTAAAAAGCTGAAGGTAGGCACAGATTAAGTTTCATGAGTCATAGTCTGACACAGGTGAAAATGTCAATGCTGGTAACGTTCTACATTCCATGACAGGTTTTATTGTTTTCATTAATGGGGTATTCCCTCAAAGTAAAAACATGGTATAGAAATTGAACATGTAGTTTAGTTTATCAAAGATTAATTTTGTGCCTCAAGTCATCCTTTTAGACAGCTTATGCTCTAATTAGTCCTGTGTTTACTCTTACCTGACTTTCATTCCCATGAACATGCTTTTTATAGCCTGGTATAAGAAATGGCTTGTAAGTAGCTGACTCCACTTCTGTCCCAGCCTTCCATGTTTTACCACCATCGTCGCTGAAAATGATGCAAGTTTTACCGATCGATCCGTAGAAAGGCGCCATGTGTTTTGACAAGAATGCTGATGAGAAATATATAAATAAATATTTCACCAACAGGAAAAGAGTGAGGAAGCTCCTAGAGCTTACTTGGAAATTTTAAAAGGAAATGAAAGGCCAAAAAAAAAAAAGGAAACAAGGAACTTAATAAAAACACAAAGTTTTACCACACAGCTGAAGAAAAGCTGTTTTACTCCTCAATTCAAGCCAGTAAACACAGCCAAGTTTAAAGAGGTTGTTTGACAAACTATCAAATCCATCCAACTTTGAACAAAATTAGATAATAACTTCAAGAGCAGGCTGAAATGATAACCTTCTGATGTTTTGTTCAGGATGCTTTATTATTGAAAAGTTTATAATCAAACTGAATATTGGCTCCCTCTTGTGATTATAGAAACTTCTCTTAGTGGTTCATTTTTACAAGAAGTTCTTGACTGCCTATGCTGGTAAAAAAGATACTTCCAGCAAATGAAAAAAGAAAAGCAAAGGTTTTTAATCGAACCCTGAATCCTACTTGACAATTAGATGCATTGAATCTATGATGCACAGTGATACTTTATCAAACTCGATCATTTTTAATTGAAAATGGGGCAACTGATTGTACCAGCAAAAATTATCAATAATTCTCAAATGTTGGGAAAACCAAAGAAATTATGCAAAGATTTTTTCTCACCTGTCAAACGTCGCAACTTCTTTTTGTATTGTACATTTCCACTCAAAATAATGCGTCCACTCTTTGCCAGGATACAGTGGCCAGGGCCTACAATGAAAGTGAAGTGAACATTTATTTACGGTCTCAAAGCTATAGTTTTTTAATTATAGTAAGAAATAATGAGAAGCAGTACGTTGCTTTGTTAAATTGAAAAAAAAATGAACGAAAATTAAATCTCAGCCCATGTTTGGTTTTTGGTATATGGAAAACTCTAAGAGATTTTCAAAAGACCACATCGGGCAGGGGAAATTGTTCATGGTAGTCCGGCCCTCCTCATCAAAACCTTGTGTGCTATTCATACCAACCTACACATCTCTCCTACAGTGACATACTGGTCATTTTTATTTTGCTACATGTTTTGGAACAACCAAAATAGAAGGCCTGGTTGTCTGAGGGACAACCAGAAAAAAATCATTCAAAATTTGCCCTGTTTGGTAAAAAGTTATGACATCACTACTGACATAGCAATAAGTTTGTTGGAAAGAATCATCTACAGCAAAGACATAATAATACCTATTGTGCAATTTCAATGTAATGAAGAGGGTCATATGCCAACTTGAACTAACAGATAAGAACATCCCAAATCCCCCACCCCTTCATTCCCCTTCCACATATTTCATAATGTGACTGCTCAGAATAAAGCAAAAAATTGTAACCATTACTGCACTTGAATAGAAACAGGGTGGACCAGACCAGTCATAATGTACTTGGGAATGGACGACTCTTGCACATGACTTAAGCAAATTTTGAACCCTGATTGGCCCTTACAAAATGACACCACCTTCAAACCATGCTCTCTCCCAAACGGAGCAAGATTTTTCTTAGCTGTTTGGGGGAGATGTTCTTCACAATGAACTCTTTCATATAATCTTAAGACAAAGGTTGGGTTTGTGTTCCCTTTAGCAATGATCACATTCCAGCTGTTGACTGGAAACTAGGCTAGCTGCACATGTAGGCAACATCCCTAACAAAGATCCCTTCGGGAGACACTCTGTCCCCTGACAGAAACATAACTTTCACGACATTTTTGAGAGTCGGCTTAGCTTCCAAAAGAGGAATATTGTTGGCTAGAATGGTAGTGATTTTGTGATAACGATGTCTTTCAGGCCCATTAAACTCGATTATATAATCTTATCACTTACCTGGTGCATAAATTAACGGCTCTGGAATAAACTCTTTGAAGATGTAAGTCATATCAATTGGATCCTGCCATGTTGCACCATTGTCTTCGCTTTTACGGCAGAACAATTGTTGGTCACATGTTTTACCAACAATCAGATCTTTTTCTAACTGATTCATAGGAAAACTGGCATAAACAATAAGAATGTTGCCGTCCTTATCGATCACGGGACAAGGATTCATGAATCTGAAAGATATGATCATGCGGATATTGCGAATAAAGGATTTAACGTTTCCAGTTTACAGTAAGTTGACAATGCATCAAAAGTCCCAGTCAAGTAAAGATGCTGGCCGTGAAAATCAAAAGGTACTCAGGGATCACACCCTACTTCCATTCCAAACAATCCCAGAAAATTACCAAAAAAGAAGGGAGAGAATTTCAAAGACAAATATGGCTTCTTATGTAATCATGAGTATGTTGTTTTTATCTTACAGTATGTACAGTAAAGGTATGCTACAAATGCATCCGTATATATGTTACATTCTACACATTTAATGATTATTGACTACAACTTCATAAAATTTATCAGCAAACTTGACACAAAGTAATCAGAGTTAAGCAATTAGAAAAAGAATACTGTAAAACAGGATTCAGAGTTCCCGTTTTAATTCTTGACTTGCATCTATGCCAGGGAATAATTTATCCAGGTGCAAAGATACATAACAGTTTTCAGTGCACATAGGAAGCATATATTTAATACTCTTAAAAACGGTACCCTTCAGAACTGCTACACAAAATTTGAACAATAAATTATTCCATGCATGTTTTTTTTTTATTTTATGCATATATACAGTAACAGTTTGTATTTATCATAACGTCACTGCTGTGGTCCTTCCATCTAAACGTTGGTTGAACTTATCGCAAAGCAGTCAGTTATTGAAGGCAGTTACTCATTGAAAGCACTGATTTACACACTGAATCTATTTTCAGATCTTCAAGCAATCATAATTGCAATTACAATACAGAGAGAATTGCTCAACTTTCACTTTCAAACAATTTATCGAGCAGAAATTCTGCAAATATTTGCAGCAGTGTTCATACGTTACCCTTAATACAAATATTAACGTGATACGACCAACAGTGTCCAGACGACTAGATGGTTTGTTATTTATTAACTTATGAACAAGCTTTGTGAGTGATCTAGGAAAATGATTAATTGCAAACACTCTCATTTCCCTGCAGAATCTTGCTGATATTTGGCATCCCAAACTGTTTAAATAACAGAACACAGTGATATTGAACGTAACCATACCTCATCAATCATTACACATTGTATTGTTAGTTGCATTCTTCAAACTGTGTGCGACGACACATGAATGCTTTTATGGTTCACATCCAACATTCATTTTAAACACAAATTTCTTGTTTTAAATCATAAAAGGACTGATATGTCCCTTTCAAAACATACATTTCTCCTTGAAGTAGTAAATTTAGTTATTGACTATGAGGTGTCCATGGGATTTTATGCCTGGTCACACATTAAACAAATTCTGTCAGACAACAACAGCAAAGAAATGGTGAAATAAGACTTTTCACAAACTTAAAACCCTGTCTAGCTCTGTTTGTTTAGCATAGTAGAACTTGTCTTCCTATTAAAGGCCTCTGGTTCAAATCATGTGCTGGAAAAAATTTTATTTTGTTGCATTTTCACAACTCCCTTTTCAAACGTTCCTCCTTATATCATATATCATAACCTGCCATGTTGCCATCAGCCATCTAAAGTCTCCATATTCTTAATAAAAATCTCCTTGGCATTCCTAGCACTTGACTACAATCCTACAGCAATCACTCTTTCAGTAACTTTAGCCCAGTTCATTGGCATTCACTGCTCCTGTCTATTAAATATTTGAGTTCTTTTGTTAAATTTAAATCCAAAGTGAAGAACTTTCCTTTTTTCTCTGACCTTTTTGCTAGTTTGTCCATGTTTTGTATCATTGTGGTTTAGATGGTTGGTCATCTGGAACAGTAGCACTACACTTAAAGATATATCATCATTGTTGTCGTGATTGATGTTGTTGTTTTTAATTGATGTTGTATTTTCTGGGTCTGTTTCCTCTTCTGATTTGATTGACATTTATAAATAGAACCTATACATGAAGTCTATACTTAAAGCTCTTAGCAAAATTTGCAAAACTCAACCAACTTTAGAAGGAAGGTGCTATACAAGAAAACGATATATGCAACAGTTGATTCATGCCCTTGGCAAGGCCTTGAGTACATTCAAGGTTGACGTGTGATACAACCATACAGCAGTTAGAAGTTACATTGTAAAGTCACATTAATGAATGTAATGGAAACTACCGATCAAATACAATACTGTGAATGTCTGCACAGTTATAAACCTAAAATCATTACTATTCATTACGTATTAATAAGGAATGTATATAAACAATGAAGGTGTATGTAATTTCCCTCTCTCTCTAAGTTGTGAGCATATCTTCACAAGTTGTCCTGAAGGAAGAGAAATTTCTCTCAAGTAGTATTTTTTTTTTTTTTACTGACTTCATGTTCTCTTAAAAACTCCCATCCAGTCAAATGTTCTGCCTAGATCTGAAACTTTGGATCGGATACATAAAAAACCTGATCACATTCAACATTCTGATTTAAATATTGCACTAGGTTTTACCTGTACTTCTTAGTCGCCTCGGCAACGACAATCAAGTCTTTATCCCATTCGAGCGTCTTGTCTTTGCCTGATATCTGAGCTCTTCTCAGGATGATGTCAATACTACCGTAGTCGTTATGGGTGTCTCGCCTTCCTTCGCAGAATGCAAATATCCACTTTTGGAAAGATACGACTGCTGGTATTCTGAGAAGAGACGTTACAGTACATCATAACAAAGAAACAGAAATGTCTGGAACAAACCTTTCAGAGTATTAAAAATCCAAATGTCACAATGGAGGATACTATACGTGCTGGCTGAGCATAGCAGAAATAATCAAATAAAGTTGCAATTTGTTGCATTTTGGTCACCAAGTAATCAAGAACTTTAAGAAATATTGCTCAAATTAAGGCAATAATTTATTGGAAAAAAAAATCGACTAAAATGCTCTCCATTAATTCTTTACCATATTATTCACCTGATCCAAATAAAATTGTCAGATGATTCAATCCAACGGATTCTACGCATTTTTCAAATTTTAAAGCTCTTTACTTTTGGAAATATAAAAAGTTGAATCGTGAGGCAAAAATAAAGACAAAGAGATACAGTACTTGGACATCAATATTCAATACAATACATAATTTTGGCATTTAGTACTGGTAACATTTCTCTCTTTCTATTAATTCTAACTTAATGGTTTTATCTGTCCATCGCAGTGCCATAATCTGGGCATATTCTCATCATTGTATCTTAATGATCACCAGTGTTGTCACAAAGTAAGGTAGAAAATCAACTAATGGTCAGTCAAGTGGTTCATAATTTATCCTGTTGTCTAACGTCAGTTCACATTCATAAAGTTATTAGGGTACAGTATACTGCAGTTTTCAAGTACAGAACTGATGTTCAGTTTTTTTGTGGCAAAACTGTGAATAATCATCAATTATTCATATAGTTGTTTGTTGCAATTTTTATCTCATATCCCTACATGAAATGTACAGGGAGATGAGATACTGTACTTGACACCACATCAACAATGTGAGGAAGTGTGTGAGGGACTGAGTGTGTATGAGCATGTCTGCCTGTGTGTGTGATTGAGCAAAGAGTGTGTCGTGAACTCCTTCTAGACCATAAGTCTGATCAAGTTCAAACTTAGTGGGTAGATGCCTGACCATGTAAACTTGTGCACGAGTGATTTATGACATCAAGGTCAAGATACCTAAGAATTGGTTTTTAGCCATTTACTGCTTATCAGGGTGGGAGTCAAAGGTCAGTGGAGGTCAGATGTCAAATTTGGGCTAAATTGTATGAAAAAGTCTGTCGTGAACTCCTAGTCCAAAAGTTCAAACTTGCTGGGTAGGTGCCTGATCATGTGAGCTTGTGCCTGCATGATTGTTGACATCATAAATCTAAGGTCAGAGGTCAGTTTTGTCCCATAGCAACAATAAAATTCTATAATAGTTACATGGAGAATTGCATTCCGTACGTAAAATGGTGACAAATTTATAGTGAATACCCTGCGATTAGCAAAATGAGATCAACTACTGTACACACACTGCTGACTCATAAATTCAGTTTAAATAATATTGTTGAATTTAATGTTACACTCACCTGAAAGTGTTGTAGCCTTGCATTTCAGTCAATGTGGGGTCAAAAACAACGAACGCTGTAGGTTCATTAAAAACAAAGAAAGCAGATTCGTATTTATAAAAAATTCTATAATTCTGAGACAACACAATATTACAACTAAAATTTAGTCCTAGACTTCTTGCAGGCCAGAATTATTATGCTTTTTTTACCAAGAAATATTCTGAGAACCAAATTTCTAATTTTAACATACAGTACACAGTCAGTACAGTTAACACAACAGGTTATTTTCTGTACCTTTGTCTGATAAAAGTCACTCATACCAAATTTGGTCTCATTGATGCAGGTCGGTCTCAAAGTTGGAACCAACTTCGGCATGGTGATGATCTAACACCCATGAATGATGTGAATGTGTCTACCTTACATACACTGTAAATATACCAGATTTGGATAATATCAGGCAAACAAACCACCACTGGGCCATTTGTAATACCTTCCACTGAAATTGAATTCCCCTCAGAAATGTACTTCTATGCTTATAAATCACTTCAAGAGATCAAGAAATATGCAAATGTTGCAAATTAAGTCCCCAAGGTCCCTACCAGGGACTGGAATTTAGATTTGAGAGACCCGTATGTACTTCCTATTTCTGGCGTTATCTTTTGGCCACAAATTTGCCACAAAAGAACAAGAAAATATCACCAAACGCTAAAGCTTCTGGGGCATTAAAAGGTATTTCAAAACTTTAGACTTTTGATATTAAGTTTGAAATGTCCTCACCTACTGTAGGCCTTAAATCATTAGGTGTAGATACTGACCAAGTTATGTCAACATGGGAAGGAGAGGTGGGGTGAACATCAATATCATGTCCCTAGAGTACCTGGAAAAAAATATGGACACCTTACCTTAAAATGGGAGAACGAGAAATACCTAAACTTGTTGCAGCTTCGAGGGTTTGGCCCCATAGATGCCCACTGAAGCTTTCAGAAGCAGTACTTACATGCCATGGAATTTTAAAGTAAATCCTCTCCGATATGCACTTTTCTTTTATTCTCAAATGCTGCAGCTTCTGGGGACTTCACTCTACTCCCAGTTCACCCAGCCAGTAACAGTGTGCACTTGTTAATATAACAACCAAGAGCTGTTTTTTGTTGGTGTACTTTGCAAAACATTGTTCAGCCAGGTCATTGAAGTCATTTTCAAAAAGCTAACATTATAAGACTAACTTAGTCAGTCTCACAATCGCTCAACTACTTGAAAAATCGCAAATTTACGTCCCTGGGCCTACTGTAACATCATGAATCTTCTCACAGAATACTAGTCTACTATATAGCAGAATGCACTGCTGATTTGAAACCTCACTTCCAATCTGTAGGTGCAGTTCTGGTGAGGCTGTCACTACTGCATCTGGGACTGCACCTCCACCCCAGAATGTAGGCTCAGTTTTTTATGAAAACTTTCACATGACGTTGTGCCATACCCAAAATAAAATTTTAACACCCCATTGCACATGCAGCAACTGAGCTTCAAAACTAGAACAGAGGTTCAATGGACTTAAATATTTCTGTGATGTTCTCTCCATTAATAGCCTAGGCTTTATCACCATTTCGACTGCTCCTCCACCCCAGAATGTAGGCTCAGTTTTTTTTTAAATCTTACGCATGACGTTGTGCGCCATTCCCGAAATAAAACTTTAACCCCGATTGCACATGCAGCAACTGAGCTTCCAAACCAGAACAGAGGTTCAATGGACTTAACTATTTCTGTGATGTTCTCTCCGTCAATAGCTATCACCATTTCGACTGCGCCTCCACCCCAGAAATAGTTTAGTGGAGTTTGCCATATTTGTGAACTGGTTCACTGCTAGTGCTACTGTCCTGAGTCTCCACGTTATCATCAGAAAGCTAGACTAGCCTATAGTATAAGTATAAATAAAGGCTACCCGTGTTTCTCCCCAACATAAACACAATTTAATGTAGGCTACGCGTGATTGAAGCATTTTTTGAAGGCCGAATGTAGACTACCTCACACCCGTGATTGCAAACGGTACAGCAAATAAGAACTGTATAGGCTATGTATAGCTTGTATGTTTAATATGATTTGCGTACTGTACATCTTACTTCTAACTTAAGGCTAGGCTAACTGTCACTGTTATGCCTAACTTCAACTGGTGCAAAGTACACAGTGCCCTGTCTAACTGTATACGTGAGACGACTTACTCTGCTTTTCCAATTTCTTGCCATCCGGCGAACGACCGTTAGGACGTTTGCCTAACATTCTGATCATAAGCTTGCCCGAAAGTTTCCCCAAGAATACAACGAAGGACCAGAGGTATTGTAGTAAACATAGACACATTTCGCCCTTAGCTAGTCAAACTATCACCTGCGGTAAATGTATACGCTGTAGCACTACCAAAGATATTCCACCATCGGAGCTGAATTATTTTTGCTAACTACTGTGCATTGTTAAATGTTCCAGAATCGAGTTGCGGATTTGATAGATGTTTACATAACATCCGAAGTTTACAATTGATGCAAGTTTGACATATCTACATCCTGGTTTCACTAACAGTTCAGCTGATATTTATATAGGACGCCGAAATGACCACAGAATAATGTAGAAAGTGTATAATGATATCAAAGGTGCTGGTTCTACGAAAAAGCATTCACCATCTGCAGTGGGCATACTGATGATTCTTAGTAACAGCGACCTTTCACAAAGATGCCAAGTTGTGTGTTTTTTTTGGGGGGGGGGGGGTCAGCGACCGCCGCAGGTTGCTGTTGGGTCCGGGGATACTCCCCCCACGGATATTTTTTGAACAATTGAACATTAAATGGTGCATTCTGATTGCATTTGTAACAAAATGCAGAAGAGATCCAGTAATATTAAGACATTGGTATATCAATGATCACATCTATTTAGCAGTAGCAGGTAGAAATTTACACCAAGCAGGATCTCAGAGGGGGGCAAAATAACCACATATAACCTATTTCTGACTGCTGGGCAAGAATGCCAGAGTTTTATGAGCCTTAGCAGGAGACAAGACCTGATTGTGGGAGTCTCCCTCCCTATTTGGGAGCCTTTGGCATGTATGCTTTCATTTATTCTTGCATATCAGACAAGGCCCACTTTATGAGTAAACAATTGAATAGAAAACAGTTTAACTCATTATTCTTAGCTATTTTCATCACTCAAAGATTCACATCTGTTCAGAATGCTTTGCCTTTCACATGGGGATGCACTGGGCCTTTAATGACACCTTCTGACAATCATTGAGTTTTTCGCTGTTAGGCATACAACACTGTAACATAATAATGAATTATATTTGGTTCTGGTTTCATCTTGTTTATTTCATTGTTACATTATGTTGCAAATAATATTTGATATTTCAAATAGAATTGATTGGAAAGACATGACAAGCCTTTAATAGTACTATAAAGACATATTTCAGTGAAGAGGCACAAGAAATTACTGATAAAATCAAAACAAAGGTGACTGCAGTCACAGCATTTTTTTGAAATTAAAATTATGCATGCATAATTTTAATTTCAAAAAATTGCTGGAAACAGATTGCTAAATACTTTTTATGCTTTTCAACACATTTTCCTACTTGTAAACATTTGAAAGACAGTGAAACTTAAGGGGTGAAGAGAAACCATGATCATGTCAAATATTTCATTTTATTGGCACAATGAGGGTAAAGCATGGCATGGTATGGTCAAAACAACAAACTTGGTCAAGAAGATGGGTTGGCAGTAGGTACTGTAGGGTGGGAGGAAAGCAAGGTTAGTTAATAAGATATTTACATCTACATTTCATATAAAATAATAATTAAATACATTCAATCCATTATTCATTGATTACAAAGTATACTCAAAATATACAGAAACAATTGTGATATATTTCAGCAAATGGATCAATCATAGAAATAAATTGAATTAAGAATTAAAGAGATATAACAGAGCAATTCAGAATGCAACAATATATTTCAACACACTACAACATACTTAGTTTGGCCTAAAGAGCTACTGATGAGTTTAAAATTCCTATCTGATGTGTAAATCATTCTTAGTTTTCAAACATATTTTCAGTTCTTTGGTATTTGATATTAGGACCATTTCCATACTGGATAGTGTTTAACTTAAAAATGATTTGTTTTTACTATTGAAATGTGTATATGTGAAATGTGTAAGACATACATATTCAACAGAAAAAAATACTGCACAAACAATTTTACAAACTAATTGAACAGAATAAACAATTCACTGGATGATATTAAAAGATTTAATTAGATCAAAATGAACAATGTTAACCTCATGGTGCTGAAGAACACAAGATTGCAAGAAGCTAACATGATGCAATGAAGTATTTCATGAATACAATTAAGCTACACTGTATATAAATATATAAAATTAAATCTTTTTGGATTGATTTAATTTTACATAATCTTTCCTTTCCTTTGTCTCTCAGTAACTTTTCTTACCGTAATGAACGATTCATAGCCAAAATTTCCTTTTTGATCATGAAGTAACAGAACACCAAAAAAGTGCTGTCATCAATGCACAGTTAATGATATACACAAGTCTCTATATATATAGTTTTAAAATGTATCCCTATTGACTTTACTGTAGTGCATAACTTTGGAATTAAATAAACATGTAATCTATTCAACATTAAATGGGGTTTTAACATCTGGCTGAGGCAAGAAGTTTTTGTCTCAATCTCCTGTTTTCTAAAATATAGTAAAGATGGTATATAATAAACACCAATCATCCACCAAGATCCATCTATCGTTTCCACTTTTCCCAATCTGCTGAAACATGGCAAGAAGTGGAGGAATAATTCTGAAAGGTATTTCAAGTTCAATAAGCCAATCAGGTGCATCATAATGCTCATTTTGCAATTTAGTACTCAGATCTCTGATCAAATCAAATCAAATCAAATCAATTCAAATCCCGGATCATTGAGTATTTGTAGCTGAATGTGTGTGGTTGATCATGCCAGCACATACACTGAAGGATGACATGGTAGTATGACCTCGTTGGTATGGCAAATTTAACTAGTAAACTACAACTGTGAAAGTCCACACCTTAATAGTTTGTTTCCATCTGCTGGGTATTACTTTCAACGATTTTGAGAGAAATGGAATAGTCCAGATGTTTTTACTGGTTCAGATTTTGCACTGGTAGGTAGCTAGTCCTTAATTACAACTGGTTCATACCAGAACGACACTGTAAACTAGTGTATTTTTCCCTCCTACAACAACATCCTTTCTGCCTCATCACATCCAAAATTTTAACAATGATCACAACAGATGAAATCTAAAATGGACGATAGCCAAGCTTGAACTAAAGAAATACCTTTTTATTGTTCTTGTTGTGCGTATATGCCTTTCAAGTAAGCAAACAGCCTGTAGCGCTATCGCACCCACCGCTTTCACTTTAGGTTACGATGAGATGGTTCTGTAGAACATGTTCTCTTTAAAAGTTAAATTTTTGGTAACTAGTGCTCATGCGAGTTCTTATCCAATTTGTATTTGCTGCCAATGACATATCATCAAGACGGAACTCTTCGAAGATCTATCATTTCAGCTGACACGCAACACATAAATTATTTTTTTATTTGGGGCATAAATGAACCACAACTTCCCCTCCACCTGCCTCCAACCTTCCTCTCAGCCAGTGGCGGAGCGTCCATACAGTCAGAGGGGGCGGATGCCCCCCCTGACGGACTCAAATGGACGGCTGGCGCCCTTTTCAGCTTTTTACCACTTTTTACTTATTCGCGATTATTGACTTTTTTATTGCGTTCTCAAATACCTTTTGACATTTGTCAAATTTTGTTGGTGTAATTTTCTGACAAAATGGCGATGACACCTATTTATTCTTCGTTTATCTGCAAATAAGCAAGGCCCGGAAAGGGTCATTTCC
>KN887391.1:19006-32469 GCA_000934455.1 Apostichopus parvimensis | reverse complement strand
AATCATTTTACTAATAATTGCTGGCCAAATTAAAATATGTGATGAACAATAATGGCAATGTTCATTTCCAATGATTTACACACAATTTAAATGGTAGCTAAAGCTGGAATGGGGTTTTTCAACTTGTTTTATCATTCAGCATCATGGATCAACTGTTTTGTATTCTTTGTCATATGGCAATATTCAATTATTTTCAGTATTACAGTGGTAATTAACTCGCATTACAGCACTGGTAACTCGCATTACCCGTAACTCGCATTACAGCTTTCAGTGGCCCTTCATATCAACATATGCATGGACTTTCTATTCCTTTGACTATTGTTATACTCAGTACTTGGGCTAAAAGCAAAATATGGAATGGCAGAAAATTATCGCCTCCAGGAGAGCAATAATGTTAAAATCTTGATTGCTCGGTAACTCGCATTACATGTCAACATAGACGCCTTTTAACTACATGCAGCCATATACCTACAAACCAAAACGGTGAATGGGCAATGTGATGTGATTTTAAAATATCATACTTGGTATTACTCATAAATATTTCAAATTTGTGCAAGTTACTTTCATACAAGGGAATATGGGACTTTGAAAAATCCACACAGGCTCACTTGCATTTTAATTGCTGCAGAATCATAGTGAGTTATCACTGCACTTTGTTTGGGTAAAATGACACTGTATGCTAGGAAAAAGTTTCTGATCTGGACCCTGCATGGATACCGTAGCATGAATTAAAAGCAAAATATTGGGTCAGAAATGATTCTTTAATTTTTTGAGTCATGTCCCTGTTTGCATGGAATCGCCCCTATACAGTCGATCAGTTACAAAGTAACCCTCAGCAGACAATTAATAAATACAGTGCAAACCGTTGTAAAGCAATGTAGACGGAAATTTACTCAATAGTTATAGAAGCAAATTAATGTACTAGTATAACCCAGAGCCGTATATTTAGATACGGCTCTGGTATAACCCAAAGCTTAGTCTTTACTTTTCAAAATAATTCCATTTTGCCATGTCGACAATGATTATTTAGTGTTAATTGATCTTTTGTACCAACTCGAAAAATCCTGTTCTTACACGATGGCCCAGAAAGAACATGAACTATGATGGGCCTTAAGTTTATCTGGAAATTTCGAGCTCTGATGTCAAGATGTTGGTATATCATGTAATGTTGAATAGTTATCTCAATACTTCTACTCAATATCATCATTTATGTATAGTCGAAATTTCTTTAATTGCATTTCCCCCTGGGCCACCAGTACAATATTTGAGAGCCTCAAACTCCTTCGGCCCTGGACATTTCAGGAGACAAAAATGCCGCCAGCAACTTTTGTTGAAGAATTTAATAAACTTTAAATTTAAAACTGCCCTGTTGTTGAAAACGTTTAAATACTGGAATATGTGGAATGGAATGCACTGACGATCTATTTTGTCAGAAAGTTTGGTTCCTTACAAACAATTTGTAAGTTTAGATTTTATGTCAGTATGAGTTTTGGAAGTGATATATCATGTGTCTCCTGGTAACTTTTCTTCCCTTTTTGCACACCCATGTCAATTCAGAGAGTACTATGGATCGAACAATTAGCATATTACAAGCCATTCGGTGGAAACCATTCATTACACACTTTTCAGATAAGTACATTGAAAATGCCTTTTTGGCAATTTTGCAGAAATCATAATCTCATGAATGTTCAATGGAATTACACCGATGGCCTGCAAACTATGAGGCACGATTTTCAGAAGTAGCAAAATTATCTCTAGTTTTGGGAGTTTGCAGCCAGCAATTAATTTTTAACATCAAGCCCGCAGTCCAAGCTGACTTCTTTATGCATTCACAGCATCGATTCTGAAGGGGTTGGGGGGGGGGGGCTCTATTTAGGTGGAGGCTCAGTCCTTATGGTTGTGGAACTATAAATCCTGCAGGCCACAGGTGTGTAAGACGAAGCTGGTTTCTTATACAAAAACACAAATCATAAAGAGCTCAAAAGAATATCTTTTTTTGTTTCTGTTTCTTTCACTTCATTTAATAATCTGGTTCTTAAAATTTTAAGCAATCAAAATTCAAGATGATAAACACAAAATATGCCAAAGCAAAGTTTCTTAACAGAGGTTTGGACGATACAATCTACACAGCTATCTATTGACAGAAAACAATACTTCAATTAAAACAGAAACAAAGGTTAACGAACTAACTAAAAGACCAGCACACACATATGAACGTACCTTAAATTTATAACATTCTTTGGATTTCAGTAAAATATACTATAAAGTTCAGGAAGATATTTGTACTGCTTTAGACAAGCTCTAAATAACTTGGCTTACAAAAGTGGTGCCACAATTGCCCAAAAGCTAGGCTGTCGAGGCAAATGCCTGGAGCAGTGGTGTGTGCAAGGAGGACAGGTGGCAGGGGGAGGGGGGAGGGAGGGGGAAGGGGCCATGGTCTAGCAAGAATTAGACCACTGTTAAGGGAGTACACCCCCTTCAAACCTTTTCATTATAGACCTAATTTATAGTCTAAATGTCTCAGAATGCAACATTGATATCTTACTTTAAACATTTTTTTCTGGGTGTGGACTTCCAGACCCTAATACATGGGAGTCATTCAATGAACCTAGGTGTGGTCCCCTATTTTATAAAATCTTTTCTTGGCTTTGGGCCCTTCAATATAGGTCCAATGCCTACTTAAATCAGTGGGGATATTTTCAAATTGCCCGCCCCCCCCCTCTCCCCGCCGTTGAAATCCTGTGCACACCACTGGCTTAAGTACCCACAAGATCAAATTGGTTCCAAGGTCAAGGTGCCTCTTGAAAAACTTCCATACAATTATTCTACTTTGTAGGTTAAGACGACCTTCTGCTCAGTTTACCTGTTGGCAATTTCCCTTCTTAACTTTTACACCATAAAGAAACTTTGAGAAAATATTTACAAATTCACAAAAAAACAAAAGGAATGTTTATTTGTCGACTTAACAATTCAAGATGTCAGGTAAAGAGCACTTGTTGTTTTATGTAGCAAAACAATATCCTTTCTTCCTATACAAGGCATCTTGTAGGTAGGTATGTAATGAGTTAAAATTATAGCACAAACAAAACTTAGCTTTTTCTTTTTTCTTCTTCATATATGTGACCCTGAATTCATATTGTAAACCTTAAAAAACTCATGTAGTGTACCTTGTACACGGCGGTACTTATAAGCAAAATGTTATCATGATAATAATAATAATATAATTATATCTGACTGTTTCATGACTAACTTACTTATCAAAATCAAAATGAGCTAGATTTCATACAAAGGATGCTAACAAAGGATATACAATTCTTATTTCTGAAGTATTCATAGCTCGATCACTGAAAACTTGATCATGGATACGGTCACACTAAATATTTCTTGTTTCAATCTTTAAACTAAGAATGAACTTCAACTTAAAATTAATATTAGACATAAAATTGATTATGGAAATGTACAACCTTGAAAGCAGCTGTTTTGAGTTGTTTTTGATGATTGAGTCTCATTTAGGAATTCCTTAGGAATCCACTGACATATGAACAGCGAATCAAAGATTTCTTTTTCATGTTTTGTAATTCACTTTCATTTGTAATAAGAAAACTTTAACATGGACTTATCAAGATAACATAGCAGCTTTAATTGCGTGAAGGAGAGTTGTAAATGTTTGTCTGCTTATCTAGACAGACCTGCATAGAGGCATGCATTCCATATATACAAATGATCAACCTTTGTTACAGATAGCATGTACACTCCATTGGTTACCTGACCTTTCCAACCCCCTCCTTAACACCTCCCCCCTTCCCCCCCCCCAAATACACCAAGGTGAGATGAGAGAAACTTTAGTTGTTATAATTACAGGAGCAATTATAGAGTACTTTACTGAAGAAGAAAAAAATTCTTCTTTTTCAAACAAAACCTGAGCCTTTATATACATAGAATTGTTTGCTAATATCTTTCAAGAAAGGTGACTTACATTGGTAGTACTATCAGCCTCTCGGATTACATCTTCTGATTATCATAATTGTGCCGATTGATGTGAAAGACATATTAACATCAGTACCAGAAAGGAAAGTACTATTAAACAACTCTAACTTTAAACAGATTAGTCAAGGCACAAAACTTATTTTGATATGTTACAGATTGTTAAAAAAACAAAAACAAAACTTGTTATCCAGTCCGAGTTCTAATTCTATACCACTATAACCTTTTTAAAAAAAATTATGCTTTTATAAATATGATGCTCTTCTAGTGAAGTGGATGGATTCACTTAAAGAACTTCATCTGACACGTAGACAATTAGTTCGTTTCCTCAGAGATCCCAAACACACCATTTCAAAAGAGAGAGAAAAAAAGAGACATTCGTGCGAGTATGCTGTGTTGTTTATATGAAATTAAAAGAACATTATTTTGGTTAAATAATTAGGATTTATGGAGCAATCGATAGAAAAGTAGTCAGTATTGTCCCCCAAATATGCTAGAAAAAAAAGGAAAAACATATCATGGTCACCCATGGTCAAATTTTGACAGAGCATTTTACCCCTGCTGTGCTAAAAGTAGCTGGCCCCCCCTCCCCCCTCATTAGGTATTTCACCGTCTACCTTAAACATGCCTCAATCTCTGCAAATAACTTGGAGGATCAGAGAATCTAGGAAGTTATTTACGAAACACTCCTGGCAAATTTTAGCGCACTAAAATTTGTGGCCAATATGATGACCCTTTTAATTCAGACCTGCACTAAAGAGCCAACAACATCATCTTTGCAAAGATTAGCATTTATACATCTTTTTCTTGAACTATGATATATCAAGATTAACATTCTTTTTAAATCTCATCTATTAGAAGAAAGCCAGCATGATTTCATTAAGCTTCAACAAATCTTGCTAACAAGCCATCACAGCTATGGCATAATAAAAAGTAATATATTCTGGAGTTCAATTAAAAAAAAAAAATTAAAAACTGTTGCAAAAATAATTTGAAGCCTGTCTTTAATAATATACAAAAAAACTTTCCTTTCTTAATATGAAAGCACATTTTGTTCTGATTTTTATTAGTTACTATAATATCAGTTTTTAAAATTCTGAAAGCTCACAATTACAGTTTCAAATGCATCCTTTAAAAAGCTAAATTTTTAGGCAAATTGTGGAATTTTTAATTACAGATATATTTCTACAGCAAAGTAACGCGATGAAAGCTATTTCCTTTGTGACGTTATCACAACTTTCGACGATAAAAAAAATTGATAAAATATAAGGAGAGAGTTAAAAATATTATTGAGCACAACATATCTCTTGGTGGTCAATGCGAAGAGCAAACTTTCATTTTCCATCCTCACAGAATTCATCTTTGGATCACTGTCAGCTGGAATACAAGAAAATATGGAAAATTGGTCATTGTAATTAATCTATCTATTAAAAATAATTGTTCTACATTATCGATTTCAAAGTCTGCAATACAAGATTATTAATCCTCACTATCTGACTAGTAATTTTGAAGGTTGCCAATGACTGACTCATTCATTCAAATATTCATCCAAATTTTCACTTTCATTCAAATATTCATTCATTCATTCATTCAAATTTTCACTCATTCAGGCAAATATTCATTCAAATATTTCTTCATTCATTCATTCAAACATTTGTTCTATCATAAATGTACAATCAGTACATGAGTACCATAATACATTAATGTGAAAGGAAGTCAACTAAAAACAAAACATCAGTGCTCATAATGCCTATTTAGCTGTTCTGGTTTTCAAGATAGTCAGATTTAAATAGTACTCATTTAAGGCTATAACTGATGATGTCATCTCCTAAAAATATCAAATTTAAATTTGTGCCCAAAGTCATCCTTAAATGTGTTATCTACACAGAATATTGATAATTTACCATTTCTTTCCTTGCAATTGAATAAGTTTTGAAAGTAAGTGTAATAGCATGCATTACCATCATAGAGAGAGCACTAAACATATCTTAATGGCATATGCAGATATAAGTTGGGATTGCATTTACTGGAGGGGGAGGGGGTGGGTGGGGGTGCATTTACTGGAGGGGGAGGGGTGCAGAACATACCTCAGTTTGTTTTTGATTACCCATAAACCTCTCTAATAAGAACTAATGTTTGGCACATGATAAGACAGTGTAATGGCATTATTGTCTGTACTATACAATCAAATGACATTGATTCTCTAAGGATGAATTTTCCAAGCTTGAACAGTGTTTAAGTTTTCCTTTGCCACCATTATACTCTAAATTACTAACATACAGTGACATGAGATACAGACATTCAAATTCGTGATTAAAGTAAAGAAAAATTAACAATTCCCACGACAAATATTGACCACAGATATAAGCTTAGAAGATGAAGGCAATTATTTGGAATGGCTTGAACATGTGCTTGTCAGTCTGTTCTCCTTTCACACTGGCCATGTCACCAATCTTTCCCATCATGTAATGAGACAACACCTCTGTGTCACACTGGCCATGTCACCATCTTTCCCATCATGTAATGAGACAACACCTGTGTCACACTGGCCATGTCACCAATCTTTCCCATCATGTAATGAGACAACACCTGTGTCACACTGCCATGTCACCAATCTTTCCCATCATGTATTGAGACAACACCTCTGTGTCACACTGGCCATGTCACCAATCTTTCCCATCAATGAAATGAGACAACACCTCTGTGTCACACTGGCCATGTCACCAATCTTTCCCATCATGTAATGAGACAACACCTCTGTGTCACACTGGCCATGTCACAAATATTTCCCATCATGTAATGAGACAACACCTCTGAGGCGTCTTTGAACTTGAACACATAATTGTCAAGGTCTTTTACAAAGCATTGATCTGGTAAATAATTTCATTATTTGATTAAGTTTTAATTATTAACTTTTACACTTGGTAGGTTCAATGAAAAGTCTCTGACCTTAATAGTCCTGCTGTGGGGCTACTTGATTTCTGCAGAACAAAACAAAAAGAAACATTTTAGTACACAGCAGTTTTAATCATGATATAACTTACTAGTTGTTAGTGTGTAGTAATGTAACTTTATATTCTGTGTGCTATAAACCAACTTAGTAACCAGTAGTTCATACTATACATGTAAGGATCCAGTGGGTTAAAATAAAATGTAATATCCAGCTAGTTATAACTTTGTGGGTGATGATGATACAGCTTATTATCCAATATCCAGTGTGTTTTTATATCCTTGGTGTCCAATTGCTTTAAAATACAAATTGGTGTCCAATGGGATATAATGGGGCTTTACAAAGCATCCAGTGGGTTAGCATAAAACTTTATATCCAGTGTGTGTTTACATAACTTGGTGTTATGGTGGGTTTACAATGTAACCATAAAAACTATAAAGAGAAAGAAATCTTTATGTGGATCATGAAAATCCTGCTACATACTGTAAATTTGTTGTTAAACTTTGGTAAATGCCAATGAGGATTATAAAAACTTGCTCTAAGTTTTCACTCTAAACACACATATTTCATATTTCTATGACACACAATATTTACACATGATAACTCTCTCCTGTGATTGGTGGATCGAGATGATGAATTAGCCAATAACATTAAACCCAATGATCATTTGCAAGTTAGTGAAGTTATTTTCTTTGCTTTCCTCTTATCAGAGAAAAATACAGAAGAAAAGAAAGGCTTATCAAAAAGTTAGCATGCAATAATAAAAAAGAAGTTTAACCCCCGATTGACCTCGCGAGAGATCCTGCGGGGGACAATCGATTTGTTATCAAAGAAAAGACAACTATTTTTTTCTTTTTTGTGAGGATCAGTTGTCTTTTTAGCATGCAAGCGTGCTAGGTTGAAGTCATAAAGCCACCATTTTTCTATTGTATTTGCGAGTTGAACTGAGCTTACTTCCATCACCCAAGAAGCCTGTTTTCTGTCAGTGTCAAAACATGAGGCAGAATTAATGATAAATCACCTCACCATCACAAAAACAAAGAAGGAAATTACAAACCATGAACGGAAAATGAATTTATCTGTAAAACACATCAATGAATATTTATTGCGTGATGACCAAAATATTCAAAAGAGCCATGACAAATGATTCTACTTGAAATACACGTTTTTTTTTTTACGTATTTGAACATTTTTTTCCCCTATATTTTTTTTCCAACTATTACCAATATGACATGCATCACAAATAATACACCCCACCAAGGGCGTAGGAACCGGGGTGCTGGGGGGCGCCAGCCCCCCAGTGAAAAATATGGGGGGCGGAAGTATCATTCCGCCCCCCGCTTCGCAAGTCAGAAAACCCCTTTTTCATTTCTGCCCTTGGTGCTCAGAACATTTTGGCAGAAAAAAATCTCATTTGGAGCACCAAATTGCATCTAAGGCCAGGTGAAAATGCAAAATTATTTACAAAATGGAGTGGGTGTTGAAGTGTGCTATATTGCAGCAAATTGCATCTGAGGCCACCTGGAAATGAAAAAAATTTCCAAAGGGGTGGGGGAAACCCCTCCCTTTAGACCCCTCCCCCAGGCCGGCCATTAGTCTTCAGCCCCCCACTCAAAAGTACCTTCCTATGCCACTGCACCCCACCATGAACAAATGAAATCAAATGAAGTGAATGACTTGGGGGAAATATCCTCGAGAGGACAACTTCCCGAAAAATTGAAGGCTTCTGATACAGTGCGTGACTCAATAGCTGATCAATACTTATGCAAATGACACATGAGAAATATGAATGTAAAAGAGATCTGATTATAAACATAGCAACAAACATAAACAAAGACAAGCTAATTATAATAATCTTATACACTGCAGGAAGTTTCGGTCACATGTTTTTCCTTTTCTCTCTTTTTTGTTGTTGTTGCCAAAAACACAGTAATTTCAAATTACGAAATTATATATATTTTTTTTAGAAAGCGAGAGAACTGCCCAGGAATTGTCTCATGGCAAACAATTTATGAGTTTGACATTTAGGTTCGGAAAGATAAGGTCCTTGAAAAAATCCAGGGGAAGACTTCATATTAAGGGATCTGTAATTTCTGTTCAACCAGGCAAATTTTTAGCAATAGATATTGTTTGTTTATATAATATTGATATTTCATTTCATATATTTGTTTTCTCACATCTATACACCCACTAAATTTCCGCTGAAGGACAAAACAGTGCTATTCACTCTAACGTCCTGTGGCAATGAATTCTAGAGAGAAATTGCACAAATTTTCAAATGATGTTTGGCAGTCATAAAATATACATTGAATATATTCAGTTGTTAAAGCAGGTGTTTGTGTTGAAGGATGTCAAAGACACAAAAAAGAGAGAAATGAATGTGCACAGGTGATGTTTCAGTATGATTTCCCAGTTTTCAAAAAGATTTTACATCTGTGATACTTTCATTTCAGACCACACTGCTGATGACATGGAACAAAATTTAATCTAATTTCGGGTGTAGACACCCCACCCCTTTGTATCCCTCCACAGAATATTAAAGTAGCAATTAGTAAAACCTTGTGTGTAGACCTGATTAAAGAATTAACAAGTTTAGATATGCCACAGATTGAAACATTTCACACCTATTATTTCAATTTTTTGGGGGGGTCTAAGGAAAAAGCCCCACAACTCCCCCTCCTCTATATGGAAATTGGCACCATCCCTCAATTTGGATATCCTGGATCTACCCCCCCCCCCTGGGATAGGCTAGATATGAAAGTGTGGTATCTTATGGGTTGACTATTTTTAGTCTCATTGAAAAGAAACAAAATTTCTCATTTAGATTTCTTAAACACTTGATGTGACATAAATACAGCAAACTATCAGAGTTGTGTCTGTTTAAATGTATCTGAGAGTGACAGGGAATAAAGCTGTGAATGTGACAATCTGTTTTCCATGATTGCAGAAAGCCTTAAAACAAAGGGATACCTTTCCAAGCACTAAAGATGTGTGAATTTAGTTGTGTGACTGATATCAGTACAACGTATACACTGGACGGTATCTGCATGTCAAAATAAAGTAAGAAAAAAGGTTAGATAAAAACAAATTATATATAAAAAGTAGAGAGAAAAACAGAGATATGAAAAAGTTTGTCCGATTGAAGAAGCCCAAGCCGTGCCAAACAGAAAGTTGAAATTTGAAGATACAAAGCTGCATTCCAGGTGAAAAGTTGAAATTTTCGACTCCCAACAGGGTTTTTTGGGTTTTCTTGTGGTTGGTTGCCAATTTAATACAACCACAAATATTTCTCAATCAAGATTGCAATAGATCCGAACTGAGAAAACAGCCTCGATTTTTCACCCAAAAAGAGAAGGGGAAAAAAAGATAATAATGAGCAATAACACTAATGAACCCATTCAGTTCTTAGCATTTTGTCGCTCGAAAAAAGTGTCATGATAATATGGATCCCATGTCAAGCAACATCTTTTTCAAGTTATCAATGTGTCAGTACCTCAAAGGAAAATTGACTAGTAAAGCCCATAAAAAGAAAAAATTGTAACAGGATTTCAGTGTGCCTCAAATTTGGTTTCAAATTTATACAAACTCAAAAAGCTGCTCTAACATTCTTTCTGGGCCAGCGTATCACAAGATGTTAAAGTCATGCAATTGAGACAAGATGGGTGTCAGTATTTATTTAATAAGGGATTATCATGCACATGCGGGCATAGGAAACTTACTCGCCTTCAAACAGGTCAGCACTATCAAACAGGGAAGGGAAACAAGAATACTTTAGGAATGAGCAGCACAAAGAAGGGCAAAACACAACACATTCGGCATATATAGTATATATATAATAGTATATACTCTACACAAAGGCAAAGACTACCACATAGAACTGACAGAGGGGGGAAACAAGTACAAGCTACACATAGGCGTAGGAAGCAGGGGGGGGGGGGGCTGCAGCCCCCAACCAAATATTTTTTGTGAAAATTTGGGCAATATGCAGAGAATTTTTTCAGGAAAAATTTTGGTTATATTATTCGGGCAAGTCGTTACAGCCCCCCAAATCAAATTGGGCTCCTACGCCTATATAAATTGACTATCAAGTCTTTCCTAGAGATTTTTTTTTTTTTGATTTAGTGGGAGGGGGAAAGGAGGAGGAGAGGAAAGGGGTAAAGAAAAGATGTAGATGGGAAAAAAGAGGGAGGGACTTGTCAGTCACAACAACAGACTTCTATGGGTTGTTTTCATACATATCTGAAACCTAATGTGATCTTAACTTGGAGCTAGAATTTATGTACCAAAGCTCAAACCGGATCAAAATGATGACTCCCCTCCCCCCTCGACACCTTTGAGATAGCAATAAAGGAACAAAATTGTCATAAAATGTCATAAAATTGTCACAAAAGTTACAGTAGGAAGAGGCAAGGACAGCAAAGGAAACTCTAACAACATTTGAACACATCAAATCCATGCTTACAGAGCACAATTCTACTGAAACTCACACATCAATCAAATCTCCATTTTAATTGCAATACCATTTTAAAGTAACAGGAAGAGTTTGGACTTACTTTGTGAGAGGTAATCCATACTCTCTACAGTTTGAGAAAGAATGAATAAAACAAGAGAGATAAATGACAAATTTATTTCAAATGAAATCGTATTCACTGTTATTCTATTCAATTTTCAAATTTTTAAACTTTTTCTCTTTCAAGTGATTTCACACTTTTTGAATCCCAACTGGAAATTAATATTGCTAAAGAAACATTATCCCAGTAGGAATATGAATCTAAAAGTAACTATCAGTGAGCGACCCTCATAAGAATAAGTCTTCTATATCAGGAATATAATATGTTTTAGAGAAGCTTGCTGTCACATTTCTCAAATTTAGACAGGTACTTGGCAGTAGCTTCACTAAGGCAATTGTTCATATTTTTAGACAAAAATAACTATAAAAAAGTAAAGAAAGATATAAAAACAGCAATTTCATCCTATCTTGAATGATAGCTATCGAAGTACCTATTGGAAATTAATCAATCAATCAATTATAATAAATAAATAAAATAAATACCATATTTTTAAAGTGCTGTTATCATGAAATAAAACATGCTCAAGAGCACTGTACAAAAGAACCAATACCTGGAATATAAAATTACCAAACTTAAGAAAACCTAAAATTATGCTATACTTACAAAAATTAAACCCAAGACACACATGTCTAAATACTAACTACACACATTTTGCGACCACAATCCTACCGTTTGGGAAGTCCGCAAGAAACCCAAAACCTTGCATCGATACACCCAATGCTATGTGTTGTATTTTTTTAATTTTCATAGAACATTACTTTGCTTGTTGGCATCCAAGGATGATATTTTGTTCCAGAAGCATCAGTTATCATCTAATAATTATAAATTCTATTTCATAAACACCTATCAAGACTGTTTCAAAAATTTTTGCTTTGCTGAAAAGTTATCAAATGCTGCGTTAAGTATTACCGTTCGTCAAAGCCGCTGTCTCTGTCCATCCGTCTGTAGTATTTGGCAGATTTGACACCAAATGCGAACGTAAAGATCATGGTGATACAGCACAGACCTAGGCAGTACCAAAAACCATTCTGAAAGATAGACAAATACATACTTGAATCGTAGTAGTACAGTGAAAAGCAGTGCGATGTGACGATAAATAATTCACAATGACACAGGCTGTCCTGAAATGACCATATGACATCAACAACAGGCTTCTTGTACTAAATGTGATACATCAACATACTAAATATGACATATGTCCTTGTTGAAATATTGTGTAAAACATGGTTTTTCACAATTTTGATATTTGGTGAACTCAAACGATCATTGACCTCCACCCACATTAGGTGGTTTTGAACTTCAAACAGATAATACACATGTTGCATAGCTATATATATCCTCACTTTGAGGAATGTATAGGGGTAACATACATACACACACACCCCCCCCTTTCTAACATGATACCAAAACTAAAAGTTGTGCCCTCACTTTGTGACATCATGACCAAGGATGTAAATTATACAAGGCATTAAACATGATTACAGATTAATGACAACTGAAATGAAATGAAATAGGTAATTAAGTAGTAGCTTACGAATGCTTGGATAAATCCAACACAGACTGTATTCACTGCTGATGAATACAAGTTATAGACAGGAAGACATTTACCGACTTCGCTATGAATCTGAAGAAGAAGAAGTAATCAATAACTAAAACTTCTTTCTAAACTAGCACACGCAGAGAGAAATCGATTCTTCCAGAGGTTCAATCCCATCTTAGGAATGTACATCACGTTCGGCTGTAGATCAATGTCCTGATATCTACACTCATTCTCATTTGTGACTTTGGAGCAATAACCTCCCCTTCATCATTCCTCTCACCTTTCCACTCGACCCCTTCCCCCTCCCCCTCCCCCCTCCCCCATTAGTTTTGTAAAGTTATAATAAAGTTCACTAATAAATCAGTTCAGGCCACATAGGTGCAAATATTAATATGAATAACATATCAGAAAAATATAA
>KN887389.1:52515-64722 GCA_000934455.1 Apostichopus parvimensis | reverse complement strand
ATACCGTGAGACTACCAGTCCAAACTGTGAGAACAGTATACATTCCATACCTGACCAGGACATTTTTAAAGCTATCGAAGTTACTGCATTTGAAGCGAATCAATCGGAAAATAATTATTTGAGGTTACTTTATCAACTAAATAGATATAAAGGCTTTTTGTTTAGAAGGAAAAAAAATGAAACATGAGAAATTATTGCAACTACCCATTAGCAAAATAGGAAAATAACAAGAAAGAATAACACAATGAATTTAGTTTGATCTCTACCCCAGTATGTGAAAACCATTAATTTCACACCTATCTCATACTATTAGTCCCAATATATACAAAATTTGAGCTGTCTTATCTGCATATTGGCTGATAAAATGGTGATGGGAAATAAAGGGAGACATTGCCAGGCCTAACTACATGATTTCAGGGCGAGAAAAAGACCCTGGGTAATGTATGCTCATGTTTCATAATGTTTTAAAGGAAAAATGAGACTTCAATATGCCAGACATGGCCATTTTGATGCCCCTGAACATTTCCACTCATGTCAGAGTGAAAAACATGCATTATTTACACCTGCTGGACCCATCCTTCAGTGGGCCAGAGATCAAAATGGCGGGTATTAAATGGTGGGTAAGTGTTAGGGGTTTGTTTATCACTCGTTCTATTTACTAAAGGTTGAATCACTATAAAACATACTTAGACAGAAACTATATTGCTTAGATTTGTGATAAGAAAATCACAAGTCAAGTTCAAAGACACTGCTGAAAACAACAACCTCATTAAACTTATTAGCTCTGATCTATGTATCATTAGGATCACAACTGATGTACCTAGGCTAGCCTAATTTACTTAAAAAAATCAGGGGTGAGTTGCCACTGCCACTAGTTGCCATAACCTATTAGAACCAAGGTTGAATTGCCACTAGTTGCCGTAACCTATTGAACCAAGGTTGAGTTGCCACTAGTTGCCATAACCTATTAGAATCAGAGGTGAGTTGCCACTGCCACTAGTTGCCATAACCTATTATTAACCAGCTGTTTTCACACCTTTTCCTGAACTAAAAGGTTAAGTAAATTCATAGCTTGCTCAGGACATTCTGGTACAGTGCAGAATATACTTCACTGAAGTATATCATTTGTAATCAAATTAACTAATGATTAGTTAATTTGATTACAAATGAAGAATATACCAGAATGTGTATTGGATGTATTCACCAGGGTAAACAATGACACAGATGGTGTTAAGTCGACCATAGTTTGAAACATCAGAACAGAAACATGTTATTTGTAACCATCAACAACTTTTGTCAAAACCAATGTTTTGTAATGACTATTAAAAAAAAAATCCTCCTATTGCACAAATCACGACACAATGTGTCATTTCTGCTTAACATTCAGCAGATATATGAGGTGTGCCTACGAATACTATCACTGAGTTTGCACAACATGGATATTACAAGCTCCCTGAAAACAAATTGAAAGGGGAGGGGGGGTCAGGTGGGTAGCTGGTGTCTCTGGTCAGTAAACTGCCCAGAGCTTCTTGGTTATCAAAGTTAACCATGTTTCATACATTTAGGTTTAGCTTACTGTCCTATTAAGTGCTACTGATTTCCAAAAATTCAAAGAATTTACTGAGAAAAAAAGAAGAAAAGAGCGAGAACTTGGCGTTTTGATTGTCATGAAGGTTTTAGGCATCGCCACTTGAATGCTTCCTTGCTACAGTATGTGTCTGTTTGCCGTCATCCCTACCCCTATCCCCAACCCCACTCACATACATACAAATACACATACACACAGTTCTGCAAACATACAAAACCAGTAAAATATAAACTCTAGACACCATAAACAAGTTCTTAACTCCTAGTTGGGCTAAACAGGTTGTCATTGATCAAACTAATTACATTTCTGTGATACTTTGTCACAACATGGCACAGTGTATGACTGTCTGTCCAAACTTTGGTAACACACTATAAGAAAATGTATCAAATGACAAAGAGCCAAAGACATCGAAAGATCTAATTTGTGGAATTGGCATATCATAGTCAGTCGAGGAAACAAATGCATAGGATGTGAAGATGGAATTACCTATTAGCTTCATTGACACCCCTCCTCCTGGATATCAACAAGTTCCCATACATGGTCTTGCTCTTGCCTCTAAAAGTCTAAAAAACTGTACCTTACTGAAATTTCCAAGCCTAATAATTGATTATCAAAACATTGGTTACCTAAATGATGTATTAAAATAAAAATCTTTAACCAAACATTACCTGAAAATGAAAGGGGGAAAAAAAAATCCAATGAAACTCTTCCTTACAAAGCATGTACGTCTCTCAGCACCAAAATTTTCAATAGTACTAGACTTACCAACGTCAAAAGCTATTTCTTAAACTGTACCATATGTATGATAATGGGAATGCTGTGAAATGGGCACATTAACTCACTGCCTGATGTAGAACAGTGTTGTAGCCAATGTGTGATAACTAGATTACTGTAATGTGTGGACATTACCACACTATTCTATTTGAAGTGCTGGAGTGTGAACATTTAACCTCACTGTATTCTAAAACTAGAGTGCTGCAAAGTGTGCCCATTTAACCACACTGTTTGACAGATAAGTAGTGTTGTAGCCTGTAGGGTCTGTACATTAACACAATGTGTGATAACAAGAGTACTGTAATGCGTGGACATTACCACACTATTCTATCTGAAGTGTTGGAGTGTGAACATTTAACCTCACTGTACTCTAATTAGAGTGCTGCAAAGTGTGAACATTTAACCTCACTGTATTCTAACTAGAGTGCTGCAAAGTTTGCCTATTCAACCACAGTCTATGATGGATAACCAGTGTTGTAGCCTGTAGGGTCTGTACATTTACACAATCTGTGATACCTAGAGTACTGTAATGTGTGGACATTAGTCACATTACCACACTATGATATCCGAAGTGGTTGATTGTGAAGTTTTCCAGACTGCAAGACAACCACTATGCTGTAAAGTGTGCACTTTACCACACTGTGTGATAACCAGCCTGTAGGGACATGTAGTCCACAATGTGTGATAACTAGAGTACTGTAATGTGTGGACATTCTTCTCATTACTTTCAGAGGAAACTTTGAGTCCTTCTTATATACAGCCACTTAAAAAAAGCTTCACAAAAGAATAAGTCTTTACCTCAACTTCACCTTTGAAACCCAATCCCCTGAAAATCCATTCTCATTAGACTTTTAACGAGGTGTTCTCTTTACTCCATAATTAAATTACTCAAAATATGATTGTAATTGATTGACCTGGAACTACCAACTACATATTATCACCAAATTGAGTTTATTAATGAACGAATAAATATAAAAACAATAGATCCAAAAAAAGAGTTGCTTTGGTAATTATGAAATCTTTTCAATTTTTGTCACTTTGTCAGGTTCATCTTTGTGACCTACTTATCTGTTATCTATAGCACTGATCGCTTAACACCAACGGCACTGAAGTATATACATGTTTACCACAAATGGTTCTTAATTTAACCACACAAACACATCAATCACAAAACAGATACACTCATTTTAAAATACAAAATACCCAGAAATATGTGAAAGTAAAATAAGCTAATTATACCTCAAGAGATGATTAAAATTGGAAGACATGATTTGGAATGAGTATTAAACTTTTTACACTTGACAAAATCTATCAAAAGACTTTTCATTCTAGACTCTGAGGAAGAGTCAAGTCAGCATGCAAAAGTGTCAATTCGGGAAAGCCTCATAAAGACAGACACCTTGTGGATCATCTTAATCATCATCATCGCTGGACTATTATTGATGATATTATTGATGATATTATTGATGATATGAGCACAGTAACAAGGGTAATAATGCTAATAGCAAAGACTTCTAGTCATTTTCATTTCTTAAACTGACTAGGCAGATTTAATTATATTTTTATAATATCTTTCCAGTCGGTTTTGCATCATTGGTTTTACCTGTATTTTCAAATTTTAATCGTTTGGTAGCCCTTGAAGACAGTAAGCAAACCAGGGACAGAGCTTTTCTAAGTTTGAAATTGTGCTTCTTTGTGGAAATATTTACAGAGAAAAGAGGTGTTTCGACAACTTACCAATTACTTGTTTCCTACTCACAAAACAAAATAAATAAATAAAAGAATGCATTACTTGATATTCTCTGCATTTCCAATGTAATCAACAGGGTTGTATTCTGGTCCAAAATATCCAAGTTTGTTGTCTTGTATACTTCCTGTTTATTTATTTCCTGTTGTTGTATATTTCCTATTCCATGGTTGAGAGTTGAGTTCTTGATCTAGATAAATACTCCAGTTGGAGGATTGCAACAAGCTCCTGTCAGGAACTACTTCACTTGGAATCAGCTACAGTCCGTCTGAGCTATCTAAATTCACTATTCTCTGATAGACCCTTCTCGATGGCTTTTCTAAGATGTTGCTAGGCGTGCAACGACATGCACACTGGAAGCAGATTAGGATGATATTACATACGAGGCTCACGAAGAAGAGGACAGCAAACAGCATACAGAGTATGAAGTAGACATTCTCCTCCAGTGGAAGAAACGGAACCAAACGTTGCGCTTCAATCTTACGTCTGGCGAGACACTGGCCAGCTGCAGGGAAATAAAGAAAACATACACTATTTTGTGCTGTAACAGTAGTAGCATTTCGGCATTTAATAATGACCCTTTCACAATTGTGAAATGCCCTTGTGCTATGCATGAGGTCGCTACAGGTCCGGTCAAGTGCATCAAGTGCAAGGGTGAGCTCAAGTGACACATACACAACTAGCGTCACATTTGTACATACCATGAATCAAACATTAAAAGATATTAAACATAGGACGTCTACTTTTTTGGTTTTCATTCTTCCGATTTACTTGCACTCATATCTAAGAAAAAAAGAACTAAGCAAGAAGAGGGGGAAGCAGAAGATGAAACAGGGGTAGGAGAGAGCAACACAAGCTTTGAAGGGATACTGTATGGCTAGTCTACATAATAATTGGCAGAGAGATATTTTACCTGACATCAATGGAGCCCAGAAAGAGTCGTTAGATGGCAAGGCACACGATCCTGTGATATGATGACACGGGCAGGAATCTCCAATACAATCACATTCCTTAGAGCAGCCCGACCCGTATGTTCCATAGGGACAAACTGTAGGAGAGTGCGACATGACTCGTAAGACATCAAATCAGGACAAGCAGTAAATCATATTGAATCGATTTCTTTAACATTTCTGTCTTCATAAAACACTTTACTTTATTTATAAACTGATCATAAGTTTATCAAACCTTATTCAGCTTTGCAAAATCTTACATTTATTTGGATGATGAGTTGATTTTGGAGGAGTCAATTGTTTTAATACTGAATATTCCCTAAAAATCCAACGAAACAATACAGTATGTTTCTATAGTATGAAAATCATTTAGAGCACCCAGAACATATCAGAGGTGGGTTTTTTCCCTACTTGTTCTCTATAAAAAAAAATGTAAAAACAGGATAAACCAATGATCACAATAATTTTTACAGAATTTTAGATCTTATGAATATTGAAGATAAATTGATTTGCCACTGAAAATTGGGATATAAACACTCAATATTGTTTTCAGATAGAAATAGCATTGTACTATGCATGAAGAATAAAGCTAACTTTATTAGTTTTAGGAAAAAACAAAAACCTACTTTGTTGACAGTAATCTCCTGTGTATCCACTCATACAAATACATTCTCCAGTTACAGGCTTACAGTAGCCTCCATTTTGACAGAGGCATTCCTTTCCACAGTTTTGTCCGTACGTCATTGGTAGGCATTGTTCTCTGCAGTCTGGAGGGCGGAAACCAACGTCGCACACACAGCCATCTGAAAATAGAGGCATCGGTTACTACCATCATAAAGCTAGCAGGAGCAAAAATGGTCAGCAAGGATGCAACTTTTAACATTCTTCCTTCTGAACATTGCACTGATCTCTTAACTCCCCCCCCCTAAACATTCAGTGTGAAATTGAGGGGTGGAAGGGGGGGGAGGGGTAACACTAAAGTCTGAAGATGTACTGATGTACTGATGATGTGGATGATCAGCTCTGTATATGAATACAAAAGAAGATACATATTCATATTCAATCACTATCTACATTGCCCTTCCCTTTCCCTCCTCCCCTCTCTCCAAAAATGCTTACTTCCTTCATTCCTAACCCTCCCTCCTATTCACTCTGCCTCCCAATCATTCTCCCTCCCTTCCCTCAACCCCCCCTCCCCCACCCCCAATGAATAATATAAACAGCAGATTCTGATATGCTATTATTACCTTCTGTACATCTGCCATTACCACTGCAGTTTCCTGCACCACATGCCAACATCGAACAATGTGGGCCAACCCAGTTACCGTAGCAATGGCATTCTCCCAGAATGCATTGCCCATGGCCAGAACAGTCACTTGGAGGGCACTTTGGTTCATGGACACAAATAACGGTGGACACTTGTCGAGGGCACCTAAAGGACTTGTCAGCACTGATGGAAGAAACAGGATAAAATCTACCATCAAATCTTCATCTTAAACCACTTAATGAAAGAAATGAAACATCAAGCAGATGACATTTTAGGCAAACATGATGACATAACTGATGTCGTCTTACATGAAGGACAAAGGACTGAATATTCAAAAGTAGCTCCTGGTCATCCTGGTTCTTTCTTGGAGTATTTCTATCTGTTCTACCTTCATAGAATATTACCTTAATCTTGCAAAGACTCAGTCTTGTGGTTCTCTGTTCATCTGTTTACTTTAGTCCATTGAAATTGCAACAGCAATCATTAGGCAAAGACTTCAAAGGTTTGTTACTGACAAAATAAATTTCTGGGACACACAATTTCTGAAAACACTGTCACATGATGAGACATAAACAGTTCTAATGAGACACAAACTGCTAACATAAATTACATGAGACACAGCCTGTCTACTGTAACATAATGAGATACAACCTGTGTATTGATACCTAAATGAGACTGTCTCCTGTCACATTGAGACACAAACTTCTACTGTTACATGAGACACAAAGTGTATACCTTTACATCATGAGATACAACCTGTGTATTGATACCTTATGAGACTGTCTCCTGTCACATTGAGACACAAACTTCTACTCTTACATGAGACACAAAGTGTATACCTTTACATAATGAGACACAACCTGTGTATCGATACCTGATGAGTCACAAACTGTCTCCTGTCACATGATGAATGGCAAACTGTGTACTGTTACATAATGAAAAAGTCTCCTGACATTACAGAAATGAGATACAAAATGTCTACTGTTACGCGATGAGACGCAAACTATCTTCCGTTACATTGACAGACATACAGATATACTTCACACTTATTTGAGATAATCTAACACTATCAGGATAGGTTTCTCAAATACGGAGTGCAAATACAACATACACATTGTGACAAGAGAGTTTTGACACCTACCAAAGATCATGTGGGGTGTTGACCAAGGATCCATTCACAACAAATGTTGACGAACCACCTCCATCAAGATTTATAGCGTTGATGACATCATGCTTCAGTAGCCAAGTAGCAAACTGTTTTAATGAGACTCTGTAATTGATGAGGAGACATAGCACCTTTAAACAGACTATTTGGAAAACTTTTTAATTGAGAGAGTGAGCTATTTGTATTTAAATTCAGTTTGACCAACTTTAGCTCCTCTAACCAGGGAGTTGTTATTCCATAACAACTCTATGCTCTAACTAGCTAATGATTTAGCATTCAATTTCTGAAGCTTACCATTTTTTTTTAGATACCAGATACTACATATTTAGAACTTAAAAAACAACAGCTTTAGCATCAATAACTTCTACATAGCTCTCAGAGGTGACAAGGCAAGTTTTCTGCTTCAGTTGTAACATTTAATAGAACACTGAACATTAATGGCTTTAATTTTACTTACAAGGTCTTGCAAGTATAATTAGGACAAAGATGAATAGATATCGTCACACTGTGCAAGTTTGACAACCCAAAGAAAGTAACAATACTAGGCTCGTCTATGATTAACATAGTACATCTAATGCCTTGACTAAATAAACTTCCACTTTCGTTTATACTGCAAGATTTTTGTCAATGATAATGTATTTCAACCACGAATTATGAAAATTTCAAAAAGGGGAATCTGGGAATCAGCTGTCATTACCCCTCAGAGCTGGTTCTTCCATCGACGTTTGCCAAAACCAATCGTCCATTCTTATCACTTCCTACGGCAGATCTTGCAGCCTTGACATTAAAGAACTGTTCCATTGTACCTATGGTTCCCAATAAATAAGAAAACCAACATTAACACATAAAACAGAAATATCAAGACACCATATTAGACAATTTAAGTGTTTCAATGATCGTTACAATTGCATTATCAGTTCAGTTTTCCACTTTTCATGGGATTCACACAGTGGTTTAAGTGCATTGTAACGTAGACTTTTGGAAAAGTACTGTTAAGCAATTCATCTGGCTGAGAAATGTGCTAGTAGTTGCTAAGTTGGCTATATTATGATGAAGTCCACAGACAAGGCTGGAGGCACATTTATCAAACAATATGTTCTACTCTCAAGACTTTTCATGAGGGAAGAAATTATAGAGGATTAATTCAACCTGCTCCTTTAACGTTTACATGCAACTCAACTTTAGATCAATAAAACTTACAAGAGCAGTCATTTTAAAGTTGTCATTGGTGAACACATACCATCTCTTTCAACTTATACATATGTACTTCAATTCATCAAGAAATATTACTCTGATTAACCTACCTGTCTCCTCTGTATCGCTGCACTCTGCCTTCTGGCTTTCATCAAGGTATACTTCTCCATCTCGTATCAACCACCCTACTCCTCCTACTAGTTGGATAAATGGGTTAGTTTCGTCCAAGACATCTTCCTCGGATAAATAACTGCAAAAGATACAGCATAAGAAGACTAACATTACACTAGAATGCTTGAGCAACATATTTAAGAATTGAGGAAAGAGAGATGAGAAGAACTAATAGGAGATGTCTGCAGATCTCCCAGCAACCTAAATTGTACAACTGAACATACAAACGATTGTTCTGAAAAAAACACCAAATGAGAGTTTCTGATTCTGTAATGTTCTTATTTACCATTTCATTTAATTGTATAGGATATGTGTTTGGATCCTCCTCCCCCCTCCCTTATTCCCAATTATAGAAATGATAGCACCATACCCAAACACTAGTGTTCCATCCCTACGTATGCCGAAATGAGCATTCTGGACTCCGTGGCTATTCCGTACCAGCCTTCCATTTGATACGATGTTACCTAAACAGTCGCCTGTGTGGGTGTTAAAGAATCCGCCATTCACTGCCAATAGGCAGTTGTGTTTAGCTGACACTTCAACCACCGTGGTCCTTGCACTCATTTTGCATCCTCCATCTCGTAGGGGTTCCAAAACTGAAACAGTCTGTGCTGGATTATTTATAAATGCAATGTGACCTGAATTGGTTTCTGTTTGACCCCATTGACCCTCAAATTCATCGATAAAGTTCAATATTTGGGTGATTGGAAGGGTCACGGTAGAGGACAGAAGACCCTGCCCGGCCTGAGTCTGATGGGTCACGTTTCCATATTTGGTTGGTTGGCAGTCACGAACATAGCGATGGGAATGAGTGGAAGGTTGTCTTTTTTCAAAGTAGTCAGTCAGGTCTCTGCAGGGGTCAAAGAAAACAGAACTTGAATGTTGAAGTCAATGTATCTTGTTTGTAAGTAATAGAATAGAAGGATATCTTGCCCCCCCCCCCCCCCCGCCCTTTGAACACCACCCATCTCCCTCCTACCACTTCATGATGTGAACAAAAGCCTAAAGATTAAATTGAATTCTTAACTTCAATGAAAACAAGAACAACAACACCAAGGACAAGGACAAGAACAACTACAGCCACCCAAATAGCAATAACAATATTAGCAAAAACAACTACAACAATCATATTTTTTGCCACATTGCTAAACTCATATAACAGATTCTATTTTGAGAAACGAGGCCAGAAACAATATTTTGGGGTAAATATTCTAATGCAAGTCAGAGAACTCCCAGTAGATGTTCATAAAATATCTTTAGTTGAAATACCAGATCTGTACGTGAGTATACCGTTGTTTGCTACCCAGCTGTGGGACACAACTTTGTGTCACTAGAAGGAATGGTTATTAACAATGACACATTCATTCATTAACACTTACAGTTGATGACTAAAACAAATAAAGTCATGATACACCTGAGTGGGTTAAATACACTGCACCTACATGTCATCTGCCAGTACTGAGTAGACAAACTGGGTCATGAGGAGGTAAATAAAGCAGAAAATCAGGTAGCGCCATTCTGAAAGAACCATCACGGGTCATTTTACTTTTATAAACTCCTGTTGAGCAATCAAGTTGCTTTTCTGTGAAAAAAAAAAACAACACAAGGTTGAGAAAGGATCTTTTATTTCTATAACATGATGCTAGGGTCACAAACATGAAACACAGGTCAAACATAACTTATCTCTGTTTGTAAAACAATCACATGATACTGGAATGTGTAATACCTTCTTGGGATTGAATTGGTATAATATATTTCAAATTCAAATTCTGATGATAGATTCCTCTACCCATCGCCCTCCGGATGCCGAAACAGTACACTAGTATCAGTACAATATGTACATGTCACATGACATGAAATTTTGTACGTAATTTTATTAAATGTAATTTTATTAAATAGGACTAACGTTTGGCCAGGCCTATACTATAGCCTAGGCCCTACAAAAGTACTAACGTTTGAGTGCGAATAGCTTAGCTTATCAATTTGAGATATTACCATGAAACATGAGTTTAAGCTTGAATCTGCTGATCACCCATTAAATAGCTCACCTATTCAATTTGCTTTCAATAAATTTGAGAACGATACTAGACGTATTCTAGTACTTAGTCGTGGTAAGTGGAACTGCAAAACATATGTAAATAATGCAGTGTGATCCTGACTTGTATTTCTATGTGTGTGATGTATCACTTCGTGGAACCGATACGTTACGAGGGAGTGAGTCATGTGACACGACCAACACTTTATCTGCAAAGTTCTGTAAAATATACATACCAGAATGATTCTGTGAAGCTATATTTCTAAACTTTTGAATTCTGTGATTCTTAATAAACAATAGCCCCATTATGATGAAAACTGAAGATCCATGCTCTTTGTTTGGGACATAATAGGCGTAAATCCAGGGGCATGTAGTGTACAAGAGTAGGGACCCGAAGCTACTCAAAACTATACATTGGCCAACAGGTGATTGTAAGAGTCATTTACCAGTATCGAAAGTTTGAACAAAACTTTCATGGTCATGTGAGGAAGATGTCAACCATCGGTATGAGTGAGGGTAGTTTTTACCTAGGGAAATACCAATTAGATTATAGAGACCATGTCACCTCAACGACATATCGAATAAGTCAGTGGGTCATTTATATGGAGCATGCCACCAATAAGGTCAACCTGAAGCGCGCAATACAGTAAGTACGCCAAATTTGAAACCTTTGATGTATGCAATATTAGTTAGGCTACTGCAGATTGTAGCCTGGAATACGTCTCGTAGAAATAACGAATCCAGTTGACATTCGTCGACTTGAAGTTGTACCAGTAATAGTATATAGTACTAGTAGACAAAAGAGTGCACCGTACGGTAATCTTGACTTAACTTTAGGCCTAGAACTGGCAAGTTTTACTCAATGGCTTTCTTCTAATCTAACGTTGCAAAATGTACAGTATAGGCAGATCTTTTCAGAGATTCAACATTAGGCCTAGCCTATCTCAGTGACAGATAATTAAGTCCTAAATACGGTTATAGCCTAATGTGTAAAACATGATTTGATTTGAATGGCTCAATTATTGATTCCCCCCCACCCCCCTCCCCCCCCATCTAAATAATTTTTTCCCAAAAGGTTCCTTTGAGATTTATCTCAAATAAGATGAGTTGACATTCGTTTGAGTTGACATTCGTTTGCATATGACTTGAAGTTGTACTAGCACTAGTTGTACTAGTAAGTAGACACAAGAGTGCACCGTACGGGGGTCATACTAATTAGCGTCAACAGGCCCATTTCACGACAACTCAAGACAACAAGTTTAAAATACCATCAAATACAATGGTTGTAGTCAGAATGTATCTGGAAACACGTTTAA
>KN887389.1:21951-32511 GCA_000934455.1 Apostichopus parvimensis | reverse complement strand
TGTTAGAATGCGGGTCCAACCCGCGAAATGCGGGTCAGTTGGGAGCTCTGGTGTTATTGTAACAGCTAGTTCTGGTTATACTAACAAGCAGAAGTCTAGCGCATTGAAGTTATCGAAACCTCAATGCATTTTGTATTCTGGTTGTCTTGCTTATTTAGCTTCCGCAAATGTTATGACGTTTTTGTTGACGTATATACGTCATACTACTGAACTGAGATTGTTTCTACGGCGAACGAGCAAATGCATTGCAAATGTACGTACTGCTTTTGTGAGTCGTTTCTGAGAAGTTTGAGAACGACTGACATGTGTAGTCTACTGCTAAACGTTCACAAATACAACCGGCTTTTCTAATGATAAGAAATGTCCAACCGAACAGACAACTACATCAAATATTTTCTGTACTAGCTAAGGAGAAAAGTACAACAAAGATGTCAAAGATGCAATAGCAATTTTAAAAAGGGTGGATTGTTTTAATGATGACTGATTTAGTCCGAAAATCTAGTTACGATGGGAAATTTGCCGGTTTATACGACTTGGAACGGACACTCGGACGCGGCCATTTCGCTATTGTCAAGTTGGCTAAACATGTATTCACAGGTTTGTACAGTATATATATGTATAAGTATCATCTCGATTACTAGCCTACATACTGTGTACTGAACTAGGCTATACCCATTCAGCTATCACAGCCTATAACTAGTATTAAGTACTATTTCCAGATGAGTACAAAGATGTGTTATTTGTTACCATTCACTTCAGACTTAAGTTTAATGTTATATAAACTGCAACATTTTACTGCCAAAGGCTAATTGAATATGGTCATCCAAGAAAGAAAGATATCAAAGTTTCTGTCAGACAACCAAATCTTGATGAAAATATAGCAGTTCATCCTTCGGGAGTTTGGGCTGAGCTTACAATAGGACACTTGGTGTCGTCTCATGAAGGCTTTTATGAACAAAATGCACAAGTTGTTTCACACAGGGCAGCTATAGCTTCTGTCGTATGTTGTAAGAGAAGTGTTTCTATGAACAAGCAATGTACATTGCTGTTTGGATAAACTAGTACAAGCACCAAACCCCTATCAATGTACCCAGACCTTGACAGGGTGAAACACTCCAAACTTACGTGAAGCGTTTAAACATTGGCACCTTAAATTTTGTAAGTTGTGACTCCGTAGGCCAGAGAAGCTGTGATAAGAATCCAATTCTGCATATTGCAATGTTGCAAAGCAGAAGAATGCAATAGGGCTCGATGAGGATGTGGCAAGGCGTTCGTGTTAGAATATATTAATAGTAGGATATTCTTTATTTTGACAAGGGTTTTACTAGGTGCATTAAAACACCACAAGTCATCAAATAGTATATGAATAAATATACACTGAACCATTTTCTACTTGAGGTTGTATTTATCACTAATTATGGACAATGTTTTTGATCATTGGCTTTTTAAATCGCAACATTAGTGGTTCAATGGGGAAAAGTTAAGTCCAAAATAATGGTTTGCATGAAACTTGGGTTCATTGCTAGAGCCGTTAATGTCATATCAACTTGCTTGTCAATGACAGGTCATAGTACCTGGAGCAACCATGTTCATACAGATCATTACACAATTTTTCTTTCTTTTAATTTTATTTATTTGTTTATTTGTCGTGTACAAAAACCTTATTCTATTGGACTGAATCTATGTCATTGTGCAACTACTGTTACAAGTGCTTGCAAAAGATAAATGAAAGTTGTACAGTGCAGAGATCTTGCATGGTTTGGTAGAGAAATAATGACCCAGTGCTACTACAAAACACCAGCAACGTTTCACCCTTGTATGGTTTCCACATGGATGCATTCTTAGATCTCCAGCTTAGTAGTTCATTCATATAAGCTGTAATGCAGACTGATATTTCTCAGGTTATAACTATTGACCTTCTCTCGCATCTTTCAGGTGAAAAAGTTGCCGTCAAGGTGATCGACAAGACTAAATTGGATGAAGTTTCCCTAGCTCATCTTTTTCAGGAAGTTAGATGCATGAAATTGGTACAGCATCCTCATGTCGTTCGTCTCTACGAGGTCATTGACACCCAGTCCAAGCTTTACTTGATTCTGGAGCTTGGAGATGGGGGCGACATGTACGATTATATTATGCAACATGAGAGCGGTTTGGACGAGGATCTGGCGAGCACATACTTCCAACAAATAGTACAGGCCATCTCCTATTGTCACAAGATGCATGTTGTTCATAGGGACCTTAAACCAGAAAATGTCATATTTTTCAAGAAACAAGGAGTAGTGAAACTGACTGATTTTGGATTTAGTAATCTCTACAGTCCAGGACAAAAATTAGAGACTTCATGCGGTAGTTTAGCGTACTCGGCTCCAGAGATCCTTCTGGGTGATTCCTATGATGCCCCAGCAGTTGGTAAGTTATTTACAGCACATAATTAATGTTTGGTTTGTAAACAAGAAAATACCTGCAGTAACCTTTGCAGGAGGGTCTCAGGGGGAAAATAAATTCATCTGACATATATAATTAAACATGCTGACATGTGAAACACTTAGAATTGTTATACAAGTGTAGCAGATTCTTGCCAACAGAATCTTAGTATTAACATCACTCCTCTCCTACCTCTCTCCTTTACATCTGCACTTTTTGCTACCTGGCTTACAACAATTGGCGACATTTTTGTACTGTGACCCCAGTATCCTATCGTAAAACACTATTCAAATTTGTCAAATTGCTATACAAGTTCAAATATGCATAACCGTATTTTTAATACACATGAACCATAGTATCTATAAGGGTAGCAAATTCAGAAGACTTCAAAACTGCAGTAGAAATTTGAGCACTAAATTACGCCCTGGATCTGCAAAAACAGATGTGGTCTGCTATTATTTAGCTTGAAATACATTAGTTCTGAGCAAAAATGTGTAATTTGCAAGGCACTCTTTATGTTCGTAATCTTGCTTGAATGTGTCCCACAACTAAACCTTACTTAATGTAAATGTCAGCTTCTGTTTGGACAATGTGCCATATATAAAGAAAAAAAATAACTTAAGCCGTTGTGCACATAATGCTGTTCTGTTTTGGATTGCTTGGCATCATAGGCTATAGCCAGAATCAAAGTGGAACAGTGTTTCCTGTTCACACTTTCAAGTCCTTCTACTGTTGTTGTAACTCTTGCATTAGTTCCTTTTGTTGTCTTGCTTGTCACTCACAACCCTTGATTGTAAACAAAGGCGATAAGACGATTTAAGCGATGAACTGTCGCAGTGCTCTATATGGCAACACTTACTTCATGCACAGTGCAATTACACTACAACAGGGGCAATGTCTAATCTTTCCCAGTGCTGATAACATTTGTTTCATTTACAGTAATTTTAGCATGAGAGTGACGTAAAGCTGATATTCAAACAATAGCAATTATGACAGTACACTTTACAATACTTGTGAAGGCCCTACAGATCAGAGGAGACAAAAGAATATGAAAGGTCAAAGATCTTCACACATGTAATTCTTCACATGCCTTAAAAATCTGATTTGACCAAAATCCTGGATTTTTTTGCTAGATGCAGTTTAGGCTTACACCTCCACTAACCCACATCTGGTATTGTATGGTTGCTCATTGAACAAAGACCATTAAATATTGGTGATTAAATTGCATCGCGTGCGAAAAAGCTTTCTCCCTTAAAGTTCACTATATGAGATATTCTGCGTTAGCTTTGTTTAATAGATGACAATCTAAAATCTAAGGGTTAATGTTCACACAGTAAAGTAATTATTCTCTGAACAAGCAAATGTATCATGAAATGTTAAATTGCAAATTTAGTAATTATTGAGTACTTTGATACTCATTCTACTGTATACAGTAGGTGTCTATGTACTTAGTGCCACAGGTATTGGATACAGTTCCAAAATATTTTACACAAACTTGTGGGCAAGTTACATTACAGTTCATTTTGTCATCTGAAAAGTGTCAGTTTCAAAAACAATGTCAGTGATTCGGGATATTAACAGAGTGCATTGCAGATTAAAAGCAGTGAATTTGAAGTTGAGTTTAACATATTTTTGGCCAAATAATCCAAAAAAATATGTTTTCAATTCCAGTCAATATTCCAATGGTAAATCCAATCCATAGTCGGTGGCGATTCCCAAGCAAAGAAATGGCAATGTATGGATCACTAATAATTATTATAATAATAATAATAATAATGGTGATTTATAACGCACATATCCACCCAGAAGGGAGCTCAAGGCTCAAGGAGCTTGAAACTCTCTGGGAAGATATTTCTTCTCTCTTTTCCCAGTTGGTTTTCTGTTGCTAATTTACTTAAATGTAGTTGTACATAAAAAGCCAGATTTCTCTTGATATCCCTTCCCTTCCCAGTCGCTTTCTATGTTGTATATATGGTATGAAGCTAGGGTGTGATCTTTGCTTACACGGACGGTATGTATTATGTAAGGGTACTGTGGCTTCTGACTGGCGCCCCCAGCAAGGAAATGGCTATGAATAGAGATTGCCACAACTAGGGGTTGTATAGCTATGTTGGTAGAGCGCAAGGTTTGTAACCCTGAGGTCACTGACTCAATTCTCATTCCAACCAACAAATGTTTTGCTCTTTTTTCCCTCAATTGTTTATCAATGTTCAGTCAGTTTTCCTTTTCCATTGTCCATTTAGTATTATTGTTATGAAAAATTGGAAAAACTTCAATAATTTTGACTTTTACTCCCGTTATATCCAAGTGATACTTCACTAAGCAACTTCATGAAGTAGATCATAATGGGCTCATGTTAGTGTAAAAAAATATGAAATATTGCTTTAAGGCAATTCCTTAAAATGGTCATCATAAATAGACTAAAAAATTACCTTTTTGTACTCATGGAAATTTAAGTGGAAGCAAACTCACAGATCAGCTCTCCTTTAATATCAGCCAATCAAACATACCTTTTGTCATCTAAACAACTAAGTAGAAAGAAAGATAATCTAACAAATCAAATTTCCTAGTTTGTACTGGTAGGATATATAACTGTATGCACCCTGTTCTCTTAACTTGAATAATAAAGGATGTACTTTGATTGAATGCTTCTACGTTATTAGGAAGTTTTAATTGCGCTCAATGAAAACACATGTGCTAACATAACGTGTTGGAATGTGTCACTTGTCAAAAACGGTTGGTTCGAAAAACCTTGCGCTGCATTGAATTTACAGCGAAATCAAAATTTATTTCATCATGTAAAGTCCCACTCTCTCTTACTGTAATATTCTGGTGACATAGAGGAGATGTAACTAACTTGAGAAAGCACTGTACAGTGCTCACTGCATTCATTGTACAACTGTACTGTATCACACTACAGTGAATTAGCAGTTGATTGTTCAAATTATGAAAATTCTTTCTCTCATTCTTTGTGATCTGTTGTCCTGTTTCTTCCCATTTCTATTTTGTTTTCCGTTTGTTTCTTTTTGTACTTGTTCTTTTGTCTTGGAGGGGGGGGGGGGGAGAGGGAATGTCTTTTTTCATCTCTATTAAGAAAGTTTTGAATCATGATGCAATTGTAATACTGTAAGTGATATGGTTCCATGCCTTAAGCTGGGTGACATTAGAAACAATAGCTAGCATGAGAGAGGTTGTGGGTTCGAGCCCTGGCTGATAAGGGTAAGGTGTGGTTCTCGTACAAAAGCATTCTAAGGTGTTCCCATCTGAAATGGTCTTTCAATCAATGAATCAGACCCAGAATGAGTTACAACTGGTTTTATTCGACAGCCATCAGACGTTAAGTGTGAGCTACTGCCATTCAGCTCTTTCTCTGCACATGCATGGGCGGCGGGCTGTTTAGCATGATAAATTAACTTCCTTCCAGCCTGATTAATGCATATTATTATCATTACGTCTCTTGTTGCCTCAGTCCATCTACCTCGACACACAGCGTGTGGATTGTGTGACAACATGCACTGAGCTCACATTCTTCTAAACAAATAAACTTGCTTGTACTGTACAAATGGGCTTCTGTTTACCAGGACATGTTTGGTGTTTTGTACAGTACTTACTTGACATTTTAGCTTTCAACACAAAGAAAAACGTTGAACTTGATCTGTTTTACATAATTTCATGAGCACTCACCAGTTATGGGATATTAATATAGACTAGTTATGGGATATTAATATAGTCATTGTTTGATTGTGTATTAGTACAGTGTATGAGGTGAGCCCAAGTATATCTCTCTAGGTGAAGAGCCGAAATCATATTACCAGCCAAACTACCGCAGGTTTATAAGAAATATGATGAATATAATAAATAGACGGTACCATAGTACCATTCTGAAGAAAACTACACAAAATATAGATTCTATCTAGATTTGTTTCAACGTTTTTCCATCGATATTTTGATCCTGGCCATCGTTTTTGGATTTTTACCCAAACCAGTAAGTTTTTGGGATTTCAGTTGCCAAAGCATGACTAGGACTGAGGTATGCTGCCTTGCTGTTTAGATGATCACACAAACCTTGTAGTAATGTATATATTTAATCTGCTGTTCTGGTGTGTAGAAACTCCTTTTATCATAACAAATAACTGGGGCAATATATTGGAGTTCCATATTCTTACTCTAGCTGTACAAAGTGCCATACTTTTTAACGTTGATTGTCAAGATCTAGTTTTTCTTTGTTTGTAGTTTAAGGACAAGGTGTTGTTGAAAAGCTTTCTGTTCCAAGTGGGCAGATAATTTTGTTTTGCCATAAACCTTCCAGATATGCTCATCCCAAATAGGCCTATTTTGAACAACTCGTCTTAGAACTCTAGTCTGATGTTTTCTTTGGGTGAACAGAGTTAATTTCAGGCTGACCATTCTTTGATATTCCAGGATTGTTGAAGTGCATTACCAGAACTCACTCTGTAGTGGTCTCCTTTCAGTTGGAAGCTACATTATATGTTTGATAGATTTGTCTTAATGCTAGTAGTACCAAAGTTGACCATTAAAAGAAGGTTTTTCTCTTTGTCCACAAGTATTGCACGACCAGAAATGAAACAATTATGAGTAAAACTCAAAGATATGCAAATGAATCATAAAATATTGCATTAAGTTTGTGGGACATAAGGTTCCTCTATTTTGGCAAAACAGCATTTGTAATTAGGGAGCAGCCTGATGGTGGACGACTCTAAATATCCCTTTAGTTATTTAAGTTGAGGGTTATCCACAAGTATTACACATATATATGAATATTTGATATTTATAAGTTTGTGGTTCAACAACAGATCATCAACAATGTAATTTTCAGATTATGTGATATTAATGTACTAATTTTAATACTATACTAGTTGCCTGTTGAACAAAGCAATCGACTTGAAAATTTGTCTCAATCGCCTAGAAGATGTTTGATACAGTCAGGTAGAATGCTGTAAGCTTTAATGAGAATTCTATAATACTACAACAGTGATGCATATATATAGAGATGAAAATGTCTGATACAGGCAGGTAAAAGGCTGTAAGCTTCAATAAGGATGCTATTAGTACCCACAGTGATGCATACATAGGGATGAAATGTCTGATATATGCAGGGACAATGAGGATGTTATAGTTAAGTACTACACACAGTGATGTATATATAGGGATGAAAATGTCTGATACAGGCAGGTGAAAGGATGTAAGCTTCAATGAGGATGCTATAGTACTACACACAGTGATGCATGTCACAGTGATGCATGATCAGCTCCCTGTCAAATACTGTATGTATGGGCCAAAGGACAAATTACAGTACATGCACGTTATATCATGTGTATTGCACCCATGATATGTTTCTATAGACCACTACCTTACTACTATAGTACAAACTGTATGTTTCAACATTCTTGTGATGGCTAGCAGAAACACACATCTTCCATCCGACCATGAAAATTGATTGAGCCTGATATTGCAGTGAACATGTAGGTTGAATTGCTAATCATGGAATAATTGAGTGGATTATTTTTTCAAGAGCTTTTTCCAAAGCCTAGAGTGGGATTTGCTTACAGCCTTGAAGCAGAAGCAAATCAATGCTTTGTGCATGGAGTGGGTAGAGAATTCTATGATTAAAGAACTTGTCAAGTTTTTGAGATGTTTGGAAGAAAAATGGAAAACACCTTCTTCTTTTTTTGAGAGGAAAGACAATCATATGAGAATGAAAGTTGAAAATATCATTTGCCTAACTGAACTTTCTAGCTCCATTGTGGGATTATATCCTCATTTTATCCTCATACTGCACTTCAGTGACCTACTGCTAGGACACTGAATTTTTTACTAGATATTAGATTATTTAACTTGTCAAGCTAGTGCCCTCCACTGTGATGGAATTTTAGTAAGGGAAAAGTAACTATGAAAATTTCAACAAAATTAAACTCAACTGCAGCTTTAAATTGAAAACACTTAAATAAAACTTCACAACTTACAATTTACTTGACTCCTCACTTACCTGTCTCTCCTTTACCTACGCACACCTATTTACCCTACTAGCTTATTAAGTGGCAACATCAATGTGCTTCCAATGGCCCTATCTAAGGTCACTGACCTTCTCATTCCCAATCTACCATTGTGAAGTATCCACAAACATTCTTGTGGAGCTATTTAGAAGTCAGAAAGGAGTTTCTTCACCTAGTTCACCTACAAAGAATAACAAAGTATCCTTGAATTTTTCATGTTTTTGATTGCATGTATTGTTTCTTTCAGACAGGATCGCCCCTTACATGTAGGTTTTGTTGTATATGTACCAGTTTTGCGATATACGCGGACATTTTATCCTGCACGTGTTCGTTCATTTTCAAATGTTACCCTTTCACTGGTCAGTCTTCATTCTTTTTTAAAAAACGGACTTTCTGCAGGACAGTTTGCCAAAATGTGACCAGTTTTACTAGGTTAGGGAGGTGAGGAAAGTTCATATTGTTAGTAAACTGGAGACATGTAACTTGTATCGTCGCTCATAAATGACAAAACCAATCAGATTTTGGTAGTAATACTGAATCCACCATTTCAAGATTGAATGTTTGTAAGATTTACAACCAACTATACAAATAAATTTTGTGTGCATTCAAACTTTCATTCCATCTAATGAATCAAATTATATTTCATTAGGTCTTCAAAAATTTACATGAAAGTTTCTTCAACGCAGAAAGAATTGGATCCCTACAGTACATATATTTGTTGGTACATATGGAGTGGCATTTCCAATTATTTTTATCATTATTATTTTTATTTCACTCAATTAATGCTGTGTCTCTGCTAGTATTAGTACCTTGTAGAACATTACAGAGCTCATTAATAATTGTTCATATGGAATAGCCTTCCTGAGAGTTTCCAAAAAATGTGTCCCAAAAGTGTTTTGAAAATCTGGACTGTACATGCCAACAGTTACACTGTTATCCTGCCTGTTTCTAACAGACATTTAAGAAACGAAGGGTCAAACGAGACTATTATATTTGTCAACGAGGAAAAGGATACTATTGTTTATAGTTTAGGAGGTGTTTCGGTTTCATTAATTGGTGAAATTGGTGACCATCCGATACTTCTGGTTTACATTTGGTAGTGTCAGATTAATTGCCTGAATACAGATTTAGCAAGCTAGAGGAAGTCTTGCTCCACTGTTCAGGTCCGTTAGTTCGTATTTAGTTCGTATGAACATGTATTGGTACATGTATGTATGTATGTTATCTACATGTGGATAGCATTGTCTGCATCCATGATGTTATGTATTGTACTTCCTCATAAAGTAGTAATGTTCTTGTTCGATAAATAATGGAGTAAAAGCTATTCTGCTAGTACTGTGACCTGTTAAAAGAATGAAAGAATAAAACAAAGTCTTGAAATATGGATAGCAATCATTTAGATTTTTCATTTAAGATTGGTTGAGCTATTGATGGAGATTTGTCACAAAGTTTATGTACACTGTTGTGTGGTCACCATTGTTTTATACTGTACAGTGTACAAGACTAACACACAATCAGCTGTCTTCAGATGATCATTAGACTAACAAGCCTGGAATTTTAGCTGTAATTTCTACCCATAACCATAATTTTCATTATCATCATCAGTACAATGAGAAAATCCCAAAGGGCATAGGGCTGTACTTGAATTAAACCAGAACATATTGTGTTCTGTCTGTCTGTGGATGTGAATAAATTAACAATTTAAACAGAAAGTGAAAATAAACAGCTGCTCACTATGAAGCCTTTGGTGTGCATGAGGCAGTGACCCCTGTTAAAGTTCATGTGCTGTTCACATATACACATTGCACTGAAGTGTATAGTGTACAGTAGCTGAGTGTACCCTTTGTCCATTGCTCCATGCACGTACACCACCATGTACAATTAAATAAAACTAACATCTACTGTTTAAATTAGTTGGTCAGTGACATTGTTCATGAAGTATGCTTGACATTGTCCTAGAATTTCTTTATGATGTTTGAGTATCAGCAATAACAAGCAAGAATTTCCACAATGGACACTATTGGATATGAAAGTTTCTGAAATCACATAGTGTACAATGGCTCCATAGATTGATGTCTACCCTACACATAGTTAATGTGAAGGCATATTATAATTGTATCAT